>JAMYHX010000273.1:0-56659 GCA_025529335.1 Rhizopus sp. PT2906 | reverse complement strand
AGCAGCATAAAGGCAGCTGAAGACATCAACGGCTTAAACCCGCTGCGTGTTCTGTAAGTTCACATAATATTTTTTTTGATTTTTTTTTTTACTAGACTAATTATAATCGAACCAGCTCGTTGTCACACGTGTTCCTGGTGAACAAGCTTGACCCAAAGAACTGTATCAGCAGCTATTTGGAAGAAAAAGAATCCAAAGCACTGAGCGACTGGTCACACAGTCTTTGTTATAATATCCCAAGAGCATCAAATGATGCAGTGTTATACTGCAAATCGATTGCAGATGTAAGTTGAACTAAATGCAAGAAATAAAGCCTGCTAACGTTGTCAATGATTAGGGAGATGAAGCTAAAGACTTCAAAATTGAGGATGACAGTGTTTTGTCAGCTATGATCAAGGATCTTGCAGATCAACTGATTAACAACAAAGTTAAGGTCAACCAGAGCTCAGAAATGAGTTTTATGGACAAGTACTTAATACCAGCAATAAGAAGAGTCCTTCTTAACAATGCAGCAGAAGAAGTGATTTATTCTATGTAAATACTTACTCCCTATATATGCGTTTACTTTTATACTGATGACCCTGTTATTGCCATAAATAAGGTTGATGGGGCCAACAGCAACGGGAAGAAGCCCGATTTTATGCTGGGTTTCAGCAAGAAAAGACAAGATGTCTATTGCTTTTTTGTGGAGGTCAAAAGACCAAATATGAAAAGCAACTACCAAGAAGAAGGCGATATGACAAAGCTCTTGAAACAGCTCAAGGCATCAATTGATAAACAGCTTCTTTTGGGGCTGAGGGACCCCACATCTCTTGGCTTGCTCATGGAGGGTATGTTTTAACTATGAATACGTAAATGTAACAATTAACAACATTGATACTTTAATAGGCTTCAAATGCTCTTTATTCAAGATGACACTGGTGGCAGATGGAGTTTACCTGCCGTTGCTGATAAAACTGTTTTCTTTGGTTGAAGAAGTACACGAGATGGCTCTTTTGCCATTAATTGTAGAGTCATTGATGTTTGTGAAGGTATGATTATAAGCAAACTAGCTCCACTAACAATACGCTAACATGCTTTATAGAACGAACTTGCTGCGGCAAAGAAAAGATTGGAAGAAAAGAAGACAAGAAAAGAGAAGAAGGCAGCCAAAGAGCGTGTAAGGCCTTCGTTCGTTACAAAATTCGAAAAAAAACCCTTATAAAGTTTCTTGTTCGAAGTTTTTGATCCCAAAAGAGATGCAAATTTCAACTCTATTAGTTACGCAGAGCATTTAAGAATAAGACTAAGGACGAGCTTTATCAAGTTCAAATTGAGAATTTTATATACAAACTAAAGAAGACGTGTTGGGCTCGTACACAGCATTTTAATTTTTTTCAAGCATATATGTCATCAAGGTTATCAAAATGTATTCACATGTCAGGTGTAAGGATTTGTGTAGTATAACTACCAAAAGAAGCAAAATACAAGAGGTTCAGAATAGAAGAATTGAATAAAAATAGCCACTAGAGTAAAGCCTGTGTGCAAGGATACCATTCAGATAAAAGCAAGCGATACCACTGATGTTTATAGCCCATCCATATGTTAGGAGTTGGCTGCTTGGTTTGTGCTTGTAGAATTATCATAGAAAAGTGCAAGGACATGGCTTGAATCAATAAGAAAAGATGCTTGTGCCAATAACCAAGTAATTTACAACAGCACTTCAATCAAGGAGGATACCAAAGTCTTGTAAGCAACAAAAGGAAGTGCAAATACACGTAGCGTACTTGAGTGCCAACACTCTAAGAGCATCAGATGTCGGCTGATGAATCATCCCAGAGTGATGACAATCAAAGAGGTCAAAAGGTTACTGAAGAGCACAGAAAGAAGGCCTGCATCATAACATGATTGCTCACGTCATGGATGACTCATCTTTCGTTGACAGGATCCTCAACAGCACTACTTTTCGCCAACGGGCAGCGCCCTTGCAAGCAAAGGAACCCTGCTACTGTGTGATAATAGTTTAAGAGATTGATTGTTGCCTGTTTAATAAGAAAAAGCAGCTTTTTCGATGGACAGCTCTTGGTGCTACTACCACGTGCACAACCATTGTTCAAAATATAGTATTCCTATTTTTCGTGTTTTGCTACATACCTTTGAAGCAACGTCACGGCGTTGCTAACATAGCTGGTGCAGCTAATAACACGATGACGGCTCTTTCTTTTTGGAGTTTATTTATCTATAATTCAACTTTTAGCAACGTTTCTTCCCTTCAATTTATTTTAGTTCAACAGTCAATAACAAAGTGCCCTCAATATGATCTGACAACATGTCTCTCTCAGCAGTTGAAGTTGGTTCTTCAATCATCAAGTAAAGCTTTAGTACGTCTCGAAAAAAAAAAGGGGAGGGCAAGATGATTAACGCAACGAAAAGTCAAAGAAACCGGAAAAGACGACAATGTTTAGCATACTGATACCTTCACTTGAGACGAACTTTTGTATCGACAAGTGAATGATATGTTTTTATAGGCTCTTAATCGACAGGAAGTGCTTTACTGCATGAAGGGAAACTAGCCTTAAAACAATCACGATACTTCAAAAATCATTCGTGGTAGACTCTGCTATCGCTCTTGTATATGCGCGTGTAGATGCCTAATATCATGTACACATCGTGGCTCAGTTTCACAAGAGAAGGAAGGTTATGATTTGATTTACACAATACCAAGTTGAGCGGGGGTACTGTTTGAATTTGTTCAGTTTACAAGAATGCAGTGTGAACTTTATTTGTAACATGTATTGATATTTTATGTTTTACAAATTGGAAATAATAAAGAAAAGGCTGATTTTACTCTTGTGTCTAAAGTGAGGAGAATGATTGATATATGATTTTGATCATTACTTATTGTTCTATTATAAGTGCATGTCATATTTCAAATGAGGAGAGAAGAGAGGGGTGTTTGAAGAAGTTTATTGGATGTGAGTTAAACACCTTTTTTACTACGCTTTTGTTGATCTATTTGTACAAATTCAGCAGCCGATGCTAATAAATCGATAGGTGACATTTCATTTGAAGTTAATAGCGGATGTTGTTGCTGTTGCTGTTGTTGTTGTTGTTGCTGCTGCTGTTGTTGTTGTTGTTGTTGTTGTAATAACATCCGCCTTTGTTTAGATTCACGATTCAATTTCGCTCTACGATTTTGAAACCAAACCTGAAAGAAAAGAAAATGTTAATTGAATGTTGTATGAAGCAAATAAAACTTGCCTGCACTTCTCTTTTTGTCATATCTAATTCAGTTGCTAAATTTTCTCTTATTTCAGAACTTGGGGTATCAGTTTGGTCAAATATCTCCATTAGCCTATTATATTGAGCTGGCGTTATTCTTTTCCTCTTTGCCTTGGGTTGTTGCTCTTCATTTATGTCATTATCATTTAATAAAGAGGATATCGATAGTCTTTTATTCTTTTGCATAAAATCAAAAAGAAAAAAGAAAAATATGCAGAAAAAATATATCGGATAATGTCTCAATTAAATCAATTCCCTCGTTTCTTATTTGCCCTTTTTCACTGTATTTTTGATGGGATGTATTTGATATTAATATACTTTAGTTTGTTGCTTGGATACAGGATGGCAACTTGATAATCGATTGAATAATGCAACAGTATCGTTACACACACTCTATACACCCTCCATTCATTTTCCTCTCTCTTTTTTTAAAACTCTCTCTTTTCCCTTTAAGCAACATTGCAATGGAAGCATTTCTTAGCACTTTGCCTCCTTATGTACATAAATTTCTTGATAAATACCCACCTACGGACGTATTTAATCTTTTGAGAGAACTCATATGTTTTGCTGTTCTCTATTCTGAAGATCGTGAACATATAAAGGCTGCAACGGAAGAGTTTTTGGCTAAACGAGAAAATGAAGAAAGCGAGCAAGAAGAAGACAAAGAAGAAGACAAGGAAGAAGAACATGAAGAACATGAAGAACAAGAAGAAAGTGAACAACAGGTAGCAACGCTTATTTACTTTTCTTTTTACTGACACTTCATCGCAGGTACCTATCCAGCACAACAGCATAATAGTTCCTCCAAAAGAACCTTTGGAAGAAAAGAAACAATCCCGAATGCCAAACACATTTCCTGAATGGTGGGGTCACCAAGAGTTTGAGCCACCAGAAAAGAAACCGTTGGCAAAGACAACTTCTTTATGGGTCTCTCGTAAGTCAAAAAATATATACATATAATCCTCATTAATGTTTAATAGTCGACCACGAGGAAAAACAAATTAAACGTGCATCAAGGTACTATTATATATATATATATATATATATCCAAGGTATAACCAGTAACCCTGCTTATTTAGTCAAGTAGTTATACCCAACCTTCGTTCTTATATCGACCCTACTTCTTCTCCAAAACAAAAGACAGTAAAGGAAGAACAAGGTAAGGAAGTGGTCTGTTGTGTGTGTTTACTCACTTTTGCTTATAGCTAAACCAGTCGCTGCAAAATCACCTGCAAAATCACCTGCAAAATCACCTCAACGATCCCCTTCTGTAATCAAACCACCTAAACAGACTGCAGCTGTTCGTGCAAGAGCAGAGCATGCTAAACAGCTACAACAAGAACTGTTACAAAAGAAGAAAGTGGCAGAAACGTCATCAAGTCCAACTAGCCAACGATTGAAACAAAGAGTGAATTCAGGTATAGATTGGGATACGATTAAAAGGGAGAGAAGGAAAACGGTAGCGACGACTACTCTATCAGAACATCAGAAATGAGAAGCATGAGGCTTTATTATTATAAAAAAAAAGAGTTGGGAGATGATATAGATAATGAATTATATACAAAATAAAAATTTAAATAAACTTGATTATTAACCGCTGCAGCTCATACAAGCTTCCTTATTGTCAATCGAACAGATCATATCAGCCTGGTTCTTTTCTTCTATCTTTTTTCTATATTCACGTAACGAAAGTTGGTCTACAGTGAACTTGATGGCATCGACAGCAGGACGTGTACGAAGGTAATACATGCCTGTCTTTAATCCCTTTTGCCAACCATAAAAGTGCATACTGGTGAGCTTACCAAAGTTGGGTTCAGCCATAAAGATGTTCAAACTTTGACTTTGGTCAATATACGCACCACGATCAGCAGCCATGTCAATGATAGTACGTTGAGAGATTTCCCAGACGGTCTTGTAGAGGTCTTTCAAGTTTTGAGGGATGCTGGGCACGTTCTGAATAGATCCTCCGTCAGCCATGATCATATTCTTCACATCGTCATTCCAGAGACCCATATCAACTAGATCACGAAGTAACCAAGGATTGACCATTTGATATTCACCTGAGAGCACACGACGGGTGTAAAAGTTGGATGTGTAAGGTTCAAAACATTCATTGAAACCGAGCATTTGAGAAGTGGAGGCAGTAGGCATAGGAGCAACCAGCAGAGAGTTACGGACACCATGCTTGGCAATCTTTTCCTTGAGTGCGGCCCAGTCCCAAAGATTGGTAGGTGTGACATTCCACATGTCGTATTGCAGGATACCCTTGGATACAGGGCTGCCTTCATAGGTTTCGTAGGGTCCATACTTTTCAGCCAACTCGCAAGAGGCTTCCAAGGCAGCATGGTAGATGGTTTCAAAGATTTGAATGTTCAACTGCTTGGCTTCTGGTGAATCGAATGGATAACGAAGGGCCATGAAAGTGTCGGCTAAACCTTGAACACCTAAACCAATCGGTCTATGTCTCTTGTTGGATCTTTCGGCTTCGATGACAGGATAGTAATTGATATCAATGATCTTGTTCAAGTTTCTAGTGATAACCTTGGTAACATCGTGCAGTTTTTGGAAATCATACTTTTCTCTATTGATCACATAGGTAGGTAGAGCAATGGAGGCCAAGTTACAGACAGCGACTTCATCAGGACTTGAGTATTCAACAATTTCTGTACACAGGTTGCTGCACTTGATCGTACCCAAGTTTTGCTGATTACTCTTTCTGTTACAAGCATCCTTATAGAGTATGAATGGATTACCAGTCTCCGTTTGTGCCTCCAAAATGGCATACCACAGCTTTTGAGCCTTGATTGTTTCTCTAGCTCTTCCTTCACGTTCGTATTTTTCATAGAGAGCAACAAATTCGTCACCCCAGACTTCATGTAATCCAGGAGCTTCATTGGGGCAAAATAGAGACCAATCACCACCGTCTCTGACACGCTGCATGAAAAGATCAGGAACCCAGAGAGCATAGAACAGATCACGAGCTCTGATTTCGTCTTTACCAAAGTTTTTTCGCAAGTCTAAAAAGGTGAAAATGTCTGCATGCCAGGGTTCCAAGTACATTGCGAATGCGCCCGGACGCTTATTACCGCCTTGATCGACATAACGAGCCGTATTGTTGAAAACACGGAGCATGGGCAATAATCCGTTGGAGTAACCGTTGGTGCCGGCAATGTATGATCCACTAGCACGAATGTTGTGAATGTTCAAGCCAATACCGCCTGCTGTCTTGGAGATTTGAGCACAGATTTTGAGCGTCTCATAGATACCTTCGATCGAATCTTCCTTCATGGTGAGCAAGAAACAAGAAGACATTTGGGGACGAGGTGTGCCTGCATTAAATAAAGTAGGACTAGCGTGTGTAAAGTATCTTTCAGACATCAAGTTGTATGTCTCAATAGCTGCATCAATATCGGTTCCATGGATACCGATCGCAACACGCATGATCAAATGTTGAGGACGTTCAGCAATCTTGCCGTCAATCTTGAGAAGGTAAGAACGCTCGAGGGTTTTGAAACCAAAGAAGTTGTACTTGAAATCACGGTCATAGATGATAGCAGAGTTCAAGCGGTCAGCGTTATCCATGACGACTTTGTACGTTTCATTAGAGATCATGGGTGAGTGTTTGCCTGTCTTGGGATTCACATAATTGTACAAGTCTTCGATTACTTGAGAAAAGACCTTTTTGGTTTCCTTGTGAAGATTAGAAATGGCAATGCGCGCAGCCAACAGAGCATAATCAGGATGGCGAGTGGTCATATAAGCAGCTGTTTCTGCAGCAAGGTTATCGAGTTCAACAGTTGTAACACCTTGGTATACACCAGAGATAACCTATTTTGGGTCATGTCAGTGATGAAGAATGAAAATGGTTAATGTTACCTTTTGAGTAATGGCAACAGGATCAATGTAGTTCATGTCAAGTCCGTAGCATAACTTGTTGATTCTAGCAGTAATCTAGACGAGGATTTAGTTAAAACTCACAAGACAATGTTTTTTTAATGATTACCTTGTCGAAAGCGACTCTTTCATGTCTACCGTCTAAGATATAAACAATTCAATACTATGCTCGTCTCTTTTATATTCTCGGTTTACCTCTTTTAACTACAAACATTGGCATTTTAACACAAAGAGAAAAGGTATTCTGGTAATAGTGTTTAGGAAAAAAGAATGAAAAAATGAAAAAAAAAGGAGACGTGCCTTTTTATAAGATCAAAGGGACGCGATTTTTTCTATTTTTTTTTTCTCTTTTTTTTGACGCAGAATTATTATTAAGCAAAAGCGCGTTTTTGACAGTCTCTAAAAATTTTATTTATCATACTGAGATAATAGCATGGCCACTCTTTCAGCAAATCTACTCTTGGCAGCTTCTGTCATAACAAGCTGATGATTCTTTTCGAATTGATTGACAACATCTAAGGGATTATCATTGGCATAGACGGGTAAATTAGCTGTTACGCCTGGAGCCAGTTCGATCTTGAAAGTAAGGCAAGGTGTTTTTACAGGATCAGCAGGCATAAATAGTTGCTGTTGTTGTTGGTATTGACAAGTTTGCGCGGGCGTAGAAGGTTGTGCAGGAGCAGGTGTGGCGTATTTGGATGCCATAGTGCCCAATGGTTGTTGTTGTGATTGATGCTGAGATTGCTGTCCCCATTGTTGCTGAGGGGGTTGTTGTCCCAATTGTCGTTGAGGAGGCTGTTGAGGAGGCTGCTGTGGAGGAGGTTGTTGTTGAGGTGGTTGAACTGAAGGGGTTGCGTACTTTGAAGCAGAGGTCCCATTAGGTTGTTCCCAGAAAGGTGTTTCAACCAACTTGTCAGTAGCCCAAGCACTTGATCCAGGTTGAATAGGGGGTCTGCCTCTGTTTGGAGCAAATTTTAAAGGTTTTGGAGCCCTGGATTGCTGTTGTTGTTGTTGTGGTGGTGGTGGTGGTTGTCCTGATTTACTCTTCTTCTTCTTCTTCTTCTTCTTTTCACCATTTAAACCACCTTTAGGTAAAGGTTTACCCAATCGTTGATCTAAAATGAGTTGTTCATCGATTGGCTTGAAATTTCTACCTTGACGATGAAGTTGACCAGTACCAATTCCGTTTGATTTGATCTGAACAGTTGGATCAATGAGTGAAGCCCAGCCGTCCATGCTGACGCTGACTTCAGTTGTACCTTCTTTATTAATCTTTTGGGTACCCCAGCCTGCGATCTGAAGAGGAGCATATTCTTCGTCTGATTCAGTTCCTGAATAGTCTGAATACTCGCTGTAAGACATGCTAAACACAAAAATGAAGGGAAAGAGAGAAATGAATGAGTAGGTTGAGAAAGATCAGTAGAATTATTTTGTACATTTTTTATATATGCCTTATTTAGAAATTACTAGCGACAACAGCAACTACACTTTTGTTGATTATCAGCCTTTACTTTATTATTTAAAAGATAATGAATTCTATCTTTTTGTGAGAAGAAACTCTCTTTATAACCAACGCATAATTGATTTACTAATCGTTTCTTTATTCATTCTTTTGCTTATTGTTGTCTCTTTTATTATTATTTGCTGTTAGAAGTTATCAGTGTGCAAATAGTATGTCAGAACATCCTTGACCAATGGATTTTATCTTTTTCTTTATCAGAATAAGAATGAAAGAAGAGGCTTATTGGCCTGGTGTAATCAAGAAGTGTATACATAATATACAATTTATTGATCGTCAGCATACTATTTTTCATTTATGAGAGATATAATGAAAAGAGGCTAGTCACACCATTCTGAGAACTATATATAGTCATCAATAAACTGATATCATTGTGTTAAATGGACTATGATAATGTAAATATACAGGATAATATTTAAAGGTATAGAAAAAAGCTCCTGGGAAAAACTAGAAAGGCACCAGACAGACACTAATCCATCTGTGACGTTTGATAGCAATAGTAATACAGCATAATGTCAATTCTAATTATAAAAGCCTACAAGAAATAGAATGCTATCATAACCAATAAGATCATGTATTCTAACAAACTTTACAGCATACATGCGGAGATCATAGCACAATGTGCTCTAGTGAATCCGTTCTCAAGCTTGGAGGCTTTTTTTATGACTTGGCGTGTCAAGTGAATTTCGGCCCGGATATATATTGTTTGTCGTACTTTATGCTGTAAAAGTAGGCCAGAGCATAATCTATATACTTTAGCCACACATTTTATTTCTATTTAACTTTTTAACTTGCTAATAAACTGACATCATTTTATATCTTAATATATTCTTGATGCTGATATGTTGTGGGTGATTTAATAACTGTAAATAAAGCTGTGAGAGAAAGAGAGAGAGAGAGCAGTTGTTGCCAAAGCTCGGTTGAACAGTTAGATTTGTTAAAAACGGAGTGCCAAATAAGGTAAGGAACAGGGTCTAAAAAGTGCATGAAGCAGCGCCACAGTTTAATAAACTATAAATAGTGTCGTATTCTTTCTTTCCTTTCCACAAAATATTCGAGGGTATGCCATTTGTAACACCTCTCAAAGAAGCATTTGCGATTGCTCCTATCTCTGATAGAGAAGATGTCTTGAAAAAGTACTCGGATAGTGTCCACCCAGACGACGTACGCTACTTCCAGGGACTGGTTATACTTCAAAAGATTCATGATGAAGCTATGAAGCAAAAGGACCCTTTAGCCATAAGAAGCCCAACAGATGTCGAGAAAAGCCTGATGGACCAAATGACTGAAATTTTGAACAAATTTCCCTTCAAAGGCGCACAATATAATGAACTCAATACCCGCTTTCGCTTGTTAACCTACCCTATCAACGTGCTTGAATCAACCGAATTTATCAAAAAGAGACTTGG
The DNA here is from genome assembly GCA_025529335.1 of Rhizopus sp. PT2906. Lineage (NCBI taxonomy): Eukaryota > Fungi > Mucoromycota > Mucoromycetes > Mucorales > Rhizopodaceae > Rhizopus > Rhizopus sp. PT2906. The sequence continues at coordinate 46,576 of JAMYHX010000273.1, read as the reverse complement.
CCTCGAGCTGGACCTGACAACAAAGCAACCTGAGCAATCCCAACAGCAAGATCATCCGACGGAAGAACCTGTCACTCGCAAGTTACCCTCCAAATTGGATCCTAGCTTGATAAATACTGAAAATCTACTAATGGCTGAATTATCAAAGCATGAAGACATTCAGATTGAGCCACAAGCCATTCCAGCTGTTATATCATTGATGGAGAAGGAAAATAATTTGACAAAGGAACAAAAGACGCGTCTGTTTGATATGATTCTGAAATACCCCACGGAGGATTATCCTTCTTTCATGAACGTACTCATCAGCTTTTGGAGTGACAATAAATCAAAGTGGCAACCAGACTCAATGCAGTATGACAATTTTACCCTGAGACAGCTGAACGAAATAGCTGAAAGAATGCCTGATATTCTTTGGGAAAAAGACTATGTCAATGCATACCTTAAAAGGCTAGTACCAGATGCTTACTTTCGCCGTTCTGTCTCTGATTGGGACGATGATGAAGATATCTTGCTAAATTTCCTTGATCAAGCAGCAAAATTTGTTAACAAATTACCAAACTTATTCTTCAAATTAAAAAGCGTAGTATTGTTCCACAGACTCCGTATTGATGTTGTGAGGCAGACATGCGACCAAGATAAACTAGTAGAGTAAGTACCCTCCATGTATTGATAAACATAGTCTCACTGCTATTGTAGGTATCTAAGCGTTCGCAACATGAAGCTTGAGGAAACAAAATCTCCTATTCCTTCTCGCTTCCAAAACAGCTTCTCGCAACAAACAAGCTTTGATGTGACACTACCTCTCTTCGAGGACACTGAAATATATACGGAAGATCATTACAATCTTTTGGAGGAATACTTTACCGTACTTGTAGCTCAGAACAAGCTTACCTATGCGACTGAACTCTACGCTTCTCATGATGACTACAATCGCATTTCTAAAATGCTTGCAAAAATTAGGCTGACAGCAATACCAAACAGTCACGACTGTGCCGAAGAGTGCATCAAAATCCTTGGTGCCTCTGAATATGACGCCCTTACACGAAGGACCCTCATGAGTTTCAGTCCTTCCACTCGTTTCCGTTCTGTCAAGAGACGACCACAAGATTCAATTGTCATGCATGTCAATGCAAAGAATATTCCCCGTTTATCCATTCGAGTATTCCAGATTGACACGGAGAACTATTGGAGGTCGCACATGAAGACTGACAATGAAGCTTCTTTATTTGACAAGATTAATCTTGATGGTCTGTGTCCTAATTGGGAAAAAGACATTGATATCGATCAAAAGTCCTCTCTCTTGATCACGCAGCATGAAGTTGTCTTTGGTAACGATGGTCTTGCTCCTGAAATATTCAATGGAAGAGGACTCTGGGTTATTGAATTTGTAGGCGGAGATTGCCAGTGCCGCGCTGTTGTACAAAAGGTTTAAGACACACTTGCTTTACGCGTTTTGTTTATTAATACCAGATAATAGGGATACCTGAAGCATATAAGTCAAGACATTGCAGGAGGTCATCTTATCAAGATTATGGATGAAGATGGAAAATTTATCAACAAAGCAAAAGTCTGGTTCAACAATCAGTTTTATGAGGTAAAGCAAGGAAGATAGAATGAACGTGTCGCTCATCTATACCTTCTTCATAGGCTGATGAATCTGGCAATATCTTGGTCCCTTATTTGACCATGAATAAATCTCCAAAATTCGGTCAAATGACACTTATATCTACTGAAGATGGCTTTTCTGACCCTGCAGAGTTTTCTCAGGCTGCCGAGATGTACAATCTCAAAGCTGCATTCTATATCAATCGTGAAATGGTCAGCTTTAACAAAAAGGCAACGGTAAGCAATTATTATGACAAATATAGCCAACGCTAATAACGATTGTGTCATCAAGATTGCTGTGATTCCAAAACTCACAATGAATGACCAGCCTTATTCAGCTTTTGAAAGCGCATCGTTAAATATAGAATGTTGGAATGCAAATGATGTCAAGACAACAACTTCCAAGGTAGTCACATCGCTTGATAAACCCAGCTTATTTGATTTTTCTGTGCCTGAGCAATGTAAGTTGTATCACTCATTAATATATTGTCTAACAGAGTTATTATATAGTTCAAAGGATACAAGCAACCTTAGAAGTCAAAGTAAAAGCTTTGGATGACACTGTTACGACCGTCTCGGAGACGTATGAACAATACTTTAGCCATAATGAAACTTTACCCGTCAACATTCTTCTCAGAAAGACCGTTGATGATCAATACTGCATTTATGCTCTTGGAGCAAATGGCGAGCCAAAGCACGGAAAAGAAATCTATCTGGAGTTTAAGCACAAGTTCGTAGCCAAGACAGTCTCTGTTTCTCTTCAAGCTGATGAAGACGGAAAGATCTTACTTGGTGATCTCTCTGATATTGAATTGGTGAAATGTGGAGAGTCCATATGGCATGTGTCAACGAAGGACTTTATATATGCTCTTCCTGGATCCATCTGCGTTGAAGCAAATAAGCCTTTTAAAATAGTCGGTGAAGACGTGTCAATCTACAGAATTGGTTACCACAAGTAAAGTATTCTCAAAGCAATTACTACTATACAAAAACTGACGCTTTTAATTTATATAGCTGCTTATTGGAAATCTATGACAAGTTACAAAAAGAAAATGGTTATGTCGCCATCTCAGGACTTGCCGAAGGCGAATACAAGATCTATACTGACCGCTCCAAGGAAAGAAGCATCAGCTGTTCCGTGATTCAAAGCGTAAACAAGCCAAATGATAAGCTTTGGTCAAACTGGGTTGTAGGAAAAAGATCAAGCATACGTGAGAACGGCATTGCCCTGCAACGTCCACTTTTGGTATCTTCAGTTACTCATGATGCTGATTATATATCCCTTCAGCTTGAAAATTGGAGCTCAAATACCTTTGCTATCGTCACCACAAACGCATTTGTACCTCAACTTAATTATAGTTTACAAGATACAGATTTGAACATTAAAGAAGATTCAAAGCCTTTGATTCAGTACGACAGATCTCTGAAGACAAGATCAATATTCTTGCAAGGTATGCAAATTGGAGAAGAGTATCAGTATATTTTGAACAGAAAGAAGCTTAAGAAATGGGTTGGCAGCAATTTGACTCATCCTTCATTACTGATTAATCCCAAGGTAATAGCACTAGTTTTAATATGCAATCATTCGTGTCCTTATGCTTTCTTACCATAGGAACACTCCTCGACTACATCCTCTTCCCGAGAGTTAAAACAGGCAACAACAACGTTTGCGAGATCCAATTGTCAAATGGCTGCGAACAATTTTGTGGAAAGAGATCTTTTTACATCTATGAACAGAGGTTGCTCTGATAGCTTTTTTCCAGAAAATATGAATCCACTGGCATTTTTGGATAACGTATCGCCCTTGCTCTTTGTGCCTGTAGACCCTAGTTCCGGCACTATTTATATAAAGCGTGACCTAGTTAGTTGTGGAGGCGCTACCATTGAATGTGCTATCATCTCTGGTGGTCAAGCTATTTGTAAACAAGTCAAGCTACCTCAAGATGTTGATCTCAAGTTCAAAGACATTCGTCAAAAAGACAGCCTTTGCCTTGTGCAATCCAAAACCTTCTCTACGCTTGCGCCTGCAGAATCTATTACTTTGGACACGCGAGACTATGTGACCGTGGCCTCAGTAGATGATATATTTACTGTCATCAAATCTATTTCGTCCGAAGGCGATTCATTTTGTCAAACGTTTGGATTCTTAAACAAGTGGCCAACGTATAGCTTTAAAGAAAAGTCAAAGTTTTATTCAGACCATGTTTGTCATGAACTCAACGTTTGGCTGAAACGAAAAGACGTGAGCTTCTTTAACAAGGTTGTGATGCCCTCTATCAAGGTAAATACAGAAAAAATGATTTTTTCCCGCTTTTCTTTATCTAACTTTTTATCTAATCAATAGAGCAAAGTTGAGAAATCATTTATTGACTTGTATTTACTCGAACACGACCTTTCAATGTATAGTCAAAACATGTATCTGTTTTCCAAGTTGAATACAGCCGAAAAAGCGTTGCTTGCTACCACACAATCCCATGAATTTTTGCAATCTGTTACCAAGATGTTCAAAGACAGCATAGATGAACGCCAGCAAGTCGATAGAGCAGACAAGATTTACGAGAAAATTCTCGCAGTTGCCCAGGCTGACGAAAACTTTGACCCAATGGATGAAGACGATGATATAGGCTATGCTGATGTGTCTCATGCAACTGAAGTTGAGGTGAAGTGCATCGTCCCTTCTAGTTACGCTGCTTCTTATCCTGTGGCTTTTGGAAGCGCTACATCGTCTTCTGTTAGTAGGTCTGCTAGACTACAATCGCTAGTAGAACGTGGGGAGCAACTAAGTACACAACATACCTCAAATAACGGCCCTGTTGACGAAGACCTTGATCCAGAGCTAGCAGAGGCGAGAGAGAAATTACGCATGAAATCCAAAGAGTTGCAAGCGCAAAAGAAGGTGAAATATGAGTTTGTGAAGCCGACTACGGAATGGAAAGAAACTGGATATTATAATTCTGATGCTAAGCTCAATGTGAAGCAATTCTGGATCGATTATCTTGAAAGTAAGGGTTCCTTTTTATCCACCAACTTTATATACTGCCTTGACCATACAACAGAAATACTTTGGGTATTGGTTCTGATGGACTTGCCTTTTAACAGTCAACGTGCAGAATTGTTAAGCCAAACTGGAAAAGAAGTTACCATACAAGCAGAGAACACGTTCGGTCTGATGGTTCTTTATCGACAATTAAAAGAAGTAGCTGATGCATCACAGCTAGATTCGCTCGTGATTCATCAAGAACTCTTTGTATATGAGCATTCTGTAGGACCTGACTCAGATGAATGCATCAAGGTCGATCCCCATAAGATGTCGCTAGAACCGCAAACAGAATACGGGTGTCACTTGATAATAAGCAACATCTCATCTGTTCCTGTACAATGTGAAGTTAGTTATCAAGCTCCTACCGGTTCTGTCCCTGTCCAGTTTATGGGATACCGTCGTTCCAAGTCTGTCTACATCAATCCTTATAGTACCTGGCGTGAAGTGATCGGAACCTTTTACTTCCCTGCTGCAGGAAAGTTTGCAACGGCACCAATAACAGCTTTAGTAAAAAGACAAACACAGTCTTTTGTGACAAAGACAATGCCTACTGAATTGAATGTAATTGACAGGAATGCAAACTCCAACGATAACACATCTGCTGCAAATACATTGTTTTGGCCAACAACTGCCTTCCATGGCTCCAATGCCGAGGTTCTCTCTTTCCTATCAAGCCATAAGCGATTAGAAAAGCTTGATCTCAGCCTGATCAACTGGAGAATGACGGATGCAAACTTTGCAAGACAAGTATTTGATATTCTATCTCGTACCCGTTGCTTTTACTCCAAGGATCTTTGGAAGTACGCTCTCTATCATCGCTTTACGGATGCCATCAAGGATTTGTTGTTATTCCAGTATGATGAACTGCTACGCATGTCTGGTCAAATATTTGAATGCCCTCTGGTATCAGCTAACGATCCCGATGCTACCATATATGACTACTTCCCCCTTGTCAATGCGCGTGCACATCCTCTTCAGCCATCAAAACATGAAGTCTTGAACCAAGAATTTTATCAAAAGTACAACAAGTTCTTGGATTACTTATGTGAACGAAGTTCGTCACCTTCAACGACCGATTTGATTATTTTAACCCACTACCTAATCCTTCAGAACCGCATAGGCGATGCTCATACAGTCTTTTCACGAATTGATCTTGAACAAGCCGAAAAGCATCACGCGATACAGGTGGATTATTTGAACGCTTATTTGAAAACTCGTATACCGATCACAGAGAACCATTCCCTCATCGAGCTGGATCTTGCTCCTATCAAAGAGACGCTCGAGAAATATAGGGATTTTGGTATTGAAAGATGGCGCGTCATGTTTGATGAATTACGAGAATTTGTTCGCGAAATTGAACAAGGCACATCAACCCAGAGCTCTTCCCTTACAGCTTCTGTTCAATCTCACCCTATTCTTGAATTTACCATTGACTCAAGCAGTAATGAATTGGTTATTCAGCATGCAAACGTTAAATCGGCAACTATTCGCTATTACGAAATGAATATCGAAGTGATGTTCTCCTCAAATCCTTTTATGAACGACGCGGTAGAACATGAAAGCTTCAAATGGGTCAAGCCTTTGCTTACAGAGACAATTGAATTGAATGGCCTATCGACAAAGAATCATGAACGTAACGATGATGATGTAGACTTTGATGTGATCGGTGCTGGACAAATCCAAGCGATCCAGATTTCAAGAGTGCCTTTGAAGAGTGGAAGCAAGAATGTGCTGATTGAAGTGACAGCAGATTCTTTTACAGACAATGCAGTGACAACAACCAACCGTATTCAAAGATCCAGTGCTTATTATGCAAATAGTCTTAATGTTCATATTGCAGAATCGTTTGGTATTGTCAGAGTGATGTGCAATAAGACAAAGCGACCTTTAGCTGGTGCTTATGTAAAGGTGTATGCTCGTTTACGGGAATTCAAGAATGCAAAGTTCTGGAAGGATGGTTATACTGGCTTAAATGGGGTCTTTGATTATATCAGCGTAACAGAAGGCAATGCCCTGATTGGTAATTATGAAAACGATCTAAAAGCACTATTCGAGAACAAGATTGACAAATTAAGCATCTTAATCATGTCTGATGAAGGTGCTGTCGTCAAAGAGGCTTATCCTCCATTAACATAAGATACTCTTATCAAATACATTATGAATAAAATTAAAACATACTTTTGGCTCAGAGCCTTAAATCATTTGACGGAGAAATATTGCTGTACAAGGGTCTTTGCTATTCTTGGTACGGTTGTGTACCTGAATAAGGCTAATGGGGTCATATGAGAAAAAGTGATTCTAAATATCTCGATCCTTTATTGAATCACATTCTGTAACTATCTCTGCTTTTGTCTTTAGAGATGAAAAATAAATGCTTTCTATAAAGTTTGCAATAAATATGACTCTGAGTCCAATAAACTTTGTACAGAAATAATCCAACAGAGGAAAGTAACAGTCTAGGCAACAATCTGGATGGAGATGAAGAATGAGTTGTTTCACTGAAAGACATGGCTGAATGTTCTGAAAAGGTCGTTTATCGTTTATGGTACACGCCTGTGCCCATTCTTCACAAGGTACGGATTTGGTCCAATCTATGGTCATGTGCGTCAAGTGGTTGGTGTACCTGAACAGCAATTCAAAATCTTCAATTGTTGTAAATCCTTTCTGAGCAAGCACCGTAACCTGTCGCAGATTCTTATACGCTGCAAATCTTTTGACATCCTGATCCATAACGCACCTATCATCTGGACTAGCAAGATATATAGATTGTAGACTGTCTCTAACAAGGTCCGCGGATTGGTAATATAGCTCCATGTCCCTGGTAAGAATCGTTGGTTCTGGAATCTCACGTATTTTGTGCCATATATGACCCTCACGCAATACGTGTTGAAATATTAACCACCATTCAATAGGCAAATCGCTGCCATAACACACCAGGCTTTCAACATTTGGACAACAATTGGTCAATATTTTTAGGTTTCTATAGGTTCCCGAGGTTATGGTTCCTCCGCATGAAATCTCTATTTCTTTCACGTATTGCCCCAAATGACGTGGGAAGTACGTTTCGAGGTCATGTCGCTTATTGAAGCCAGTTAATGCAACATTCCTATAGAGATAAGGCGACCAGAAAGAATACCAAGCTTTGCTTACAAGACAAAATTGATACATATCGCATCCATCTAGATAAGAAATGATATGATCATAGAGTTCTTGTGGAAGATCAAGACGTATTTGAAAATTAAATCCCATAGAAGAAGAAAAAGAAAATAACGGTAAATGTATAATACAAAGAGATAAAAAGATGAGGTTGTGTAATAGGATCGTAATAGTATGATTTTCCTACATGATAAATCGAGAATGGTTGTGTAATAATAATACCCTCGGCCCAAAACGATGGGCATTATTTACGTTTCAGGAACAAAGCAGGATCATTATAAATCAAAGAAGGATATGTTGTGAGTGGTTACTTATTGTCTAAACGGTACAAGCGTCATCCTGTACACCTTGTATAAAAAAGATAAAATATGATTTGTTGGCATGAAGTTTATCCTAGGTCCAACCTTGTCTTTTATATATAAATAAAAAGAACCGTGTAACTCAGAAGATTTGCTTTACCCAAAGTTTGCGGAACATCATTTTTGTCTTCACAAACATCTAGTTTAGCACAAACACTCAAAACTTGAACAGCTCTTAACAATCACAATATGCGCAAAGAAAGAGTTCTAGAATGGAAAGCATATAAAACATGAGTTGAGAAAATAACTGCATCTTTATCTATGAGGCAGATTTCAATATGCATATTCGTCGAAAATTTGGTAGATCAAAAACAAGGAAAGGGCTCAAAGATACTACTTCCTTTGTGCAAAAGCATTATTGTGACTATAATCGGTACTATCTGCAGAAAAGGGTTAATTCATTTAACCTTGCGTAAACCAAAGGCTGTTCAGAAAGAAGTTATTGATTCTAAAAAGAGAAGGAAGGGGAGATGGTGAAACGGAAGATGTCGATGTAAATGCTAGAGCCGATACATACAATGACCATTTCCTTGAGTAATGTATGAAGGTATTGAATCAACGTGAGATGAGGGGTCATTACCTGGCTATGGATAACCGGTACCATTTTATTATGGATGAAGTTCAAAATTTGACTTAAAATCGTTACTCTAAAGCTACATGCTTGCTCTCCTTATTTATCCTTTGTAAACTCTATTAAGTTGCTCTTGTCAAAAGTTAAAAGAAGTATAAGGAGAGGTTTTTGACGTTATTATTATATAATACGTCATGCTCAATTCTCATTAACCTATGCCGTAATTCTGTTTGTATATAAAATGAAGATGTAATAATGAACCTCTTTCTCTATTTCTTCTTGAATCACCATCACACTCCATTGGCCTGACAGGCCCTACTTCATCCAAATCTACTGGCCGTACTTCACTAAAGGCAATAGAGATAGTTACTTTAAGCGAATCCAAGGACTCTTATTGTTCCTAATATCGCGCTTTGCGATAACATTAACGTCGACGCTCAAAGTAATCCGTGATCTTCGGCCCATTTCAAATTTTACGTATTTGACTTGCTTGGGACTTATCTTCTGGCATTTGAAACATGCCAACGATTTTTTCTTTCTCATGTTTTACTAAAAGGAAAGAGCGCCTATCATTTAGATTTCGATAAACATTTTACTTGCGATATAAACAATATTTGCCAAAGCTTGTACGACACTCTTAATATTATCGCTGCTGTAAACAATATGTGAATCAAATACAAAACTCATTGCTGTAACTAAACTCTTGTAGTTAATAAAGGATAACATGGATTCAATTGTCACAAGGTTGTTATTGTGTCTCAAGTCAATAATAGAAGCATTTCCAATGAGCATACAAACTAAATGATTACGAGAATCAGTCAGTTGGTGAGACAAAGGCAGAAAATGGGATACATATCCCCTCCTTGGTATCGTGGATGATTTCAATTTGAAGCTTATACACTTGTGTAAATGATAGCATAGAAACATACCACTTTTTTATTATATATTGGAAATAATGTGTAGCTCAGGGAGCATCTATCGCATTGGAGGTCAAAATGGAGCCAAACTATGATTGTATTAGGCACAACATCATCTTTTTCCAAAAGTGTTACAACTAACCTTTGAAATCAGCTCAAGTTATTTCATATCCTGATTGTTTCCTAATAAGTAAATTGTTTAGCTTATGCTTCTTCTTTGAGAATCGCTTGGTTACCAAACTAAAACATTTGTAACAAATGAGCTATTTTCTTTACAATTTTAAGAAATCAACCTTCTTCTGAAAAAGAAAGACCTCTTTCCAAGGAATTTCATCACGGTTATGCTATAATGACACAGAATATGTCAAATCAAGACTTTTGAATCCAGGGTATAAGCAAATTACACATATGCATAATAATATCTCTTTCCTTGTTCGAGCTAGCGTTATTATCAATCTACAAAGGGTGATAACAATACTTTCTGGGATAATAAGAATGTGGAGGCTTTAAGATGGCCCGGGCCCTTGATGAGTTTATTGTGAGATTCAATTACGGCACTAGAATGTTGCCATTTGTAACATATCAATGTAAAATGCAGATAGCCTCTATTAGATCCTTTATAGTATGAATAAAGTATTTTATAATGTATTTCAAGACACAAGTCCAAAACCTAGAACTACCAATGTTCATAATTAGAAGATCACAATAAAAATTTCCCATTGTGATTGTCTCCTATACAACATACTTATTCTATTGATATACATTACTGCCATTACAAGTTGAAAGTTAGTGCTCTATACGTGTCTAATAAAGTTAAACATTGTCTCTCTCTCAGAATACGTTGTAGTAATATTGTGATTTGGCTTCACATGCTGTGCTTCGCCTCAAATAAAAATTTCCATTTTAGGAAACAACTACCATAAAAATCTAAAGGCTGGGTTTATGCACAGAAGCAGTGGCTAACACAAATGGGGAGTGTATCAAAAAACATTTGGATCCGAAGCTTTGGATTTAACGAAAGCAAAGTCGTTTTTTAAATATACTCTTTAAGCACAAAACTCTATCATTTCATTAGGTTTATACTCACATTACTATCATCTGTTGTTTTTCAGTGTGCGTAAAATAATAAGAGCAATACGCTCATAGTATGTTGTTTCAATATGAGAAAGTATCGGATTGTAATCCAAGTTTCCGAAAGATTAGATGAGTCAAACTAATCCAAATTTTCTTCTGGTCACCAAATAGACAGGTGCTTTACCGCTCTTTATTCGGCGATCATATCCGAAACACTGTTAAAATGAGCTTTGGCAACCAGTACTTTAGTAATTGACATATGAGCATAGAAAGCATACATGCTAAGCTTTAGAAAGCTGATGATTCCTACTTTTTTTGTGCTTATTCCCTGAGAATAGTTATTTATGGTATTTGTTAAAGCAACCGGAGCTTTGCGCCGTTCGCGCAGATCAGGTAGAGTATATATTCGAAATTACTTTCTTTTGTGTTTTTAATGCCTGAATTTCTAGTCATTTAAAATATGGATGCAATCAAGAGCTTTTCAAAAAGAAAACCGTTTCTATTAAACATTCGATCTTCAAAGCTATATGTTTTAGCTACAGTCGCGCTATCCCTTTTCACAGATGTACAATATATTATTACTATTGTATGTGTTGTTCTAATTATTCCCTATAGATGGTAACAGAAAGTATCATTATTCCTATAGGTACAATAACATTTAAGCAATCATTATGTAGCTAACGCTTGCTTCATAGTGCCTTTCATAATCGATGCAATAGAACGCGGCGTAGATATGAATTCAAGTCATTTTGACATCTATAATTCTCAGTTGTCAAATCCTGAGAGCGTTTCAAAAGATTCAGGCACTCTCCTTGCTTTATTTTCTGTTGGCATCATTGTTGGGTCACTCGCGTTTGGATACCTGGGTAAAAATCATTTATCGAATGCAACAACACAGTTCTGATATAATATACCAGGCGATCGTATAAAGCATCGTCAGATTTTGATGGTGGCGGGCTTATTTGGACTCTTGGGATCTACATTACTCTTTATGTTTGCTCAAAAATTCTGGGAGCTATTATTTGCGAGATTACTACAGGGAATATCAAGTGCATGTGTATGGACATTAGGTATGTGTCTAATGGCAGATCGATTTCCTATAGAAGAGTTAGGGACTCAGGTAACTGTGGATTATTGTATTTCCAATTCTTTTACTAAAGGTTCAATCTGATAGATGGGCAGAGTAATGGTGTTTCATTCAACAGGGCTATTAGCTGGGCCGCCTATTGGTGGTAGGTTTTGAAAAATCCTTTGAGATTTATAATACTAAGTATTTTCATAGGAGGTATCTATATAATGACATTCAGTACAGTGATCATTAGAACTTACCTTGTGGAATTATAGCCCTTTTTGAAGCTAAAGGCTACAGAGCACCCTTCATCTTTTGTATTGGAATTGCAGCCGCAGATCTCGTAATGCGGCTATTTTTGATTGAGTCCAAGAGACATCCTCCTGGATCGTTTAAAACAGAGGAGAAGCAAGCTGAGAACCATGATACTTCAACCAATGATACGATAGTGTCAGAAGCCAGTGACGACCAGTGTAAAGTACCAAGTAAAAACTCGGTTACATACTGGAGGCTTTTGAAGCAGCCCCGCTTACTGAATGGTCTACTTATGATATTTACTTATAGTTTCGTTCTTGGTGCTTTAGAGGTTTGAGAAATTTACTGTCAAGGCGTCAGGTAAACTCATGTTTTTTTTATAGGCTACGATCAGTGTAAGAATGGTAACAGAATGGGGGATGAACTCCAAAGAGATTGGATTACTGTTTTTGGCAGAGATATTTCCTACATTCATTTCAGAGCCTCTTTCAGGTATTATAACTGATAAATATGGTCCCAAGATGATCGTATATCCTTTCTGGCTATTATGTGGGGCTTCTACTATGCTACTGGGTATACCAAACAAAAATACTAGAGGAGGTATTGCTCCTCTGATAGTGATACTTGCTGTTTCTGCATTTTCCAGCTCTGCATGTTTAACCCCTGTTGTACCTGAAATCGCCCATGTTGTTCGATCACAAAATGAAGACGACGGTGATGACGGTATGGGTCGAAGTTATGGTATGTTCAATATTTCATTTGCACTAGGTGGTGTGGTTGGTCCTCTTCTTGGTGGCTATATTTACAGCGCTATCGGCTTCTTTTGGCTGTTTATTATTATGGGTTGCATATATTTGATATCTGCTCCTTTCGTGCTTTATTTTATTGGAGAGCCCGGAGAATTCATTAAACGATCTGATAAAAAAAAAACAGAAGCATTGCCTGAAGAAAATGAAAATGATAGAGTGAGTTGTTAGTTTATGTAAAGCTTATTGTAATATTTAATAAAACATATATTGTAATTCAATAACCTGTTATACGTTTGGCTTATAGAACAGCATACAAATTTATGACTCTTTGTTGTTGGCTTTGTGTCTCGTTTAATCGCTTTATGAGCTGTATTTATAAATGACGCAGTAAAAATAGCAATTATGCATTCGAATGGTTATTAATCGGCAAATGGTGTATATAAAGATTGACCTAAATATATTTCTTCTTTTTCTTCAATTAGAGAAATTTATACTTTTATAAAAGGTTAACGTGATGAAAAAACGGCCTATGTTTGTCAAATTTAGGTCATCAAGATTATATGTGCTAGCGACAGCGTGCATATCGGTTTTTACAGATGTAAGTGATATGGGTATGGTATAGAGCTCTATAAAGGTACACAGCCTAATATGAATGTAGATGGTAACATATAGTATCATCATTCCTATTGGTATAACTATATGTTGGCTCACGCAAACTGTAATAAATTACTAATGATTTTATCTCTTATAGTGCCATTTGTAATCGATGCTATTGACCGTGGAGTATCGCCTGAGGAAACTATAGCTGATTCGTACTATGGCTCAAGCTACAGTTATTTTAGTAGTGCTGCAAAGAAAACAGGATTTCTTCTCGCCGCATATGCTGTTGGAATGATATTTGGATCACTTATTATTGGATACTTGGGCAAGTAGACAATTGAAATGTACTTTAGCTGTCCATTAATGTAAATAATAGCTGATGTCCTAAAACAGAAGCGAATCTTGATGCTGGGTGGTTTTGTGTGTCTGTTGTTGTCTACATTATTATTTATGCAAAGTAGAGATATCTGGCTACTTTTATTTTCTCGTTTAATGCAAGGAATCAGCAATGCGTGTGTGTGGACGCTGGGAGGCTCGCTTGTAGTGGATCGATTCCCTATAGAGGAATTAGGAAAACAGGTATATATATAATACACTCTACCATCTTACCTACTATCCATCATACTAGATGGGAATTGTCTCCGTGTTTCATTTTGTAGGAATGCTGTCTGGGCCAGCTATAGGCGGTAAGCTTCTAATGAGCATTTACACAAACTCATTGTACTCAACCTTTTGTAATAGGAGGTGCGTTTATTATTAAATCTATATGAATTTACTAAATCATTGTGTTATTGCCGAAAAATCCATAGCGCTCTATTATACAAGAGGATATAAAGCTCCTTTTATTTTTTGTATCTCACTTGCGGTTGTAGATTTTGTAATGCGACTGTTCTTGATCGAACGTAAGCACAGCCCATCAGAATGGTATGAAGAAGAGGATCAACACGAGATAAAAAGGAATTTGGATGCCCAGGAAGGCTCAATTTTATCAATTGCTCACACAACTTCAAACAAAGATCACAAACTGCAAGTAACATATTTTGTTTTGCTAAAGCAGCCTCGACTGATAAACGGATTACTATTAAACGTCTCCTATGCTCTTCTTACTGGAGTTCTTGAGGTCATTAGTCTATCCATTTTTTCCATTAATTTATTAATAGTTCTATATTTAGTCCATATTTAGTACTAGATTAGCGTCTGAATGGAACTACGACTCTCGTCAAATTGGTCTTCTTTATAGTGCCACAGTAATACCAAACTTTATATCAACCACTGTGGCTGGCATCTTTGCAGATAGATATGGCCCCAAGGTGATTATTTATCCGTTTTGGCTTCTGTGCATAGTTACGGTTGCGCTGACAGGAGTGCCAAACAAAGATATGAACAGCGGCGCCATACCCTTTGTGGTTCTGGCAGGGTTTTCTACTTTCTGTGCGTCTGCATTTGTCGCGCCTACCTTCTCAGAGATTGCCTACGTTGTGCGGTCTCAGAATGCTGAAGGTGAGGACGACGGTACGAGTAGAAGTTACGCGTTGATAAATATCGCGTTTGCTTCTGGATTCATCATAGGGTCGCTACTCGGCGGGTATTTGTATACAACCATTGGAGTCATGTGGTTGCACATTCTTCTAGGTGCCATCTTTTTGACATTTACCCCCTTTGTGTTTATGTTTACTGGAGAAAGAGGAAAGTTTATTGTTCGATCCAATCAAGAGAAATAAAGCCTGGGTATTATATTCTAATTCAGCACGAATGTTGTTGTTTGAACGGGTCTCGGATACTTTTTTTGGGTATTTGAAGTCCTCCGTGTTGTTTTCCTCAAACGCGCCCTTGAGAGTTACCCGTTGAGTTTCTTTCATTATGGATTTAAAATTCTTTTCTGATCTACAACAATCACTTGAAGAAGACACTCAAAGAAGAGACGTAAAAATAAGATGCACATGTTTACTAGTTGAAACCAATTATAAATAAAATTAGGAAATTCGTAATGCTGTTAAAGAATTGGACAGAATCTGCCGTCAATTGAATGCAACACTTGGTCATATTCACGCAGACCCAAATGGACCAGGTAAATGAAAATAAAGAGAGAGATAAATAAAACTGACGCGTATGTTTTACTATAGTACCAACTATTGACTTTACTCCTGTACAAGAGCAACTATCAACACTTGCAAAACTGATTCCTCCTCATGAGTTTTACAAATACAATGACATATGGGCTCGTACCACCCAACAAGCAGTTTTCTTGGTCATATTTGAATCTTATTTGAAAAATGGGAAACTTGTGGATGATATCATACCAGCTGTGGAATCATCACTTGGAGGTATGGATAGAAAATAGGTAGAGGCAAGATATTGATATTTGGTTTACATAGTCAAGGTGGATATTCATAATAATGCTGATGAATTTCATATTCAACTTGAAGATATACTTCATGCGTATATCTCGCTTGTAAACGAATTGGTACGTATTCTATTAAAGAAAGTATTACAGCAACGTGTTTATGCATTGAATTAGTCGCGATTAGCTATAAACTGTGTAACTGTGGGTGATTATGAGAGGCCCTTGGTGATTTCTAAACATGTTAAAGATCTAAGCTCAGGATTTCAATTGCTCAACTTGAAAAATGACAGCATTCGTAAAAGGTAAATGAATACGTAGTATTACAAAATATTCATGCCTGTCTATAGGTTCGATAGCATCAAATACGATGTAAAAAAGATTGAAGAAGTGGTCTATGATATTACATTACGTGGATTACATAATGCAAAAAAGAGAGGGTTGTCCAATGAAGAAAACGACCAAGAAAAAAAGGCAAAGACGGCCGATCAATAAACTGCTGTGTGTCCTGTAGTGAAATATTATCTTTTTTTTTTTTTTTACTCTTATTTGTATTGTATACAAAAGTTTAAGATGGACGCTTGTTGGACCTGAAAAAAAAATTTTAGGTCATTTGCCATGTTGAATGCTTCGTGTTTTACCTTTCTCAGTATCAAATTGGGTAACATTCTTCAATTGAGAATACTCGTTAGCATGATCGAGAGGATTTCTTTAAAGACAAAGCCACTATCTCTTTTCATGTAAGAAGAAGGCTCGTCACCCACTACATCAAGGAAAAAAAAAGTTTCATAGCAGTAACTTTTCTTAAGGAACCCAAAACTGGTCACAAAGTTTATGCAAATCTGTATTTCTTGTTGGCCACAAGTATCAATGGTAGCCTTTCCTACAATTCAAAATAAGCAAGCAAAAGACTGAATCCCTGAAAGCGATCAACAATCAGAAAAGGTTGGTGAAATAGAAAGCATAGAGTCTTTCTGTAAAGGATTAAAGACAAGTTGACAATGCTTTATAAGTTTTTTGTGTAAAAACAAAATAAAAAATAAAAAAGAGAGGAAAAGATGAAAAAAGAGAGATAAAGGCTTTATGTTGTGTTTATCAAACCTTTATAAGGACAATGGCTAATTTCGGCCATTCAATAAATAAATTTTGATTGTCAAAGGAGAACAATGAATTTTTCCTTTTTCCTTTTTTTCTTCTTTGCCCACAACACAACAACACTAAAACTTCCCTTTTTGTCAGTTTATATACATTGTTTGTATATAACATATACAACAATGGACCTTTCAGAAGCAACGCAGTATTTTGATGGAGGAATAATATTTGTGAGTTATATTATATCAGTGATTGGAGCACAAACGACACTTGAGTTACTGACAAGAAGAACTCATATCCATGGATTATACAACTGGTAGCCATGACAACTTCACTCGTATCGGTAGCAACTAATTATGATGCAATTCAGGTTTTTACTGGCGTCAGCATCGTTCACGATGGGTGCTGTTGGTATCTGGTCGATGGATTTTATTGGAAATAACAGCATGACTCTTTGGGCGGACGACGTCTCTTATCAGTTATCATATGAAGCAGGTTGTACCTTTGCAAGTCTGGTTGTCGTTATTGTGTGTATGTTTATATCCTTTACATTTGTTGGCGTAACTGAAAAGGCACAATTGATACGTATCATACCAAGTGGCATCTTTACAGGAGTAAGTGGCAAAAAAGAGATGTAGTACAAATCACTTTAATAATATCTATAGTGTGGTATTGCCTGCATGCACTATCTGGGTAAGAATAACGCCAAAATTGCTTTTACGTAATAACTGATTGAACGAAGGTCAATTTGCCGTCGAATATTTCGTTATTGGCTATAGGAGAGCCTATGTTATTGGTGCAATCATTATAGCCTGTATCGCCGTTACAATTGCCATCTATATTTTTTTCAAGTTACGCGAAAACTGGACGGATACGTGGTACAAGAGGTTAGGTTGTGCAATGCTGATGGCTGTTGCAGTTTGCGGTAAGAAAAAAAAAACTGAATTATCCAATCAGCTTCGTATATTCATGTGCTTTAGGCATGCATTACACTGCATTAGTGGGGACAATTTTCTACGTTCCCTATGGACACATCCCACCTCCTCAACCAAAACTTCGCCCAGCTGCCTTGATTGGTATTATTGCTGCTATCGTCGTAGTGGCTTGCGCTACATTATTCTATATCAGTTTCAAGACTGGCTTAAAAGAATTTAAGAAAGTGACCAGCAAGCGACTGATTTTGGACTTGGTCATATTTGATAAATCTGGGCGTATCCTTGTAAAAGTAGATGGAACATTACCCGCGAAAGAAATCGTACACGACCTTGATGCAAATGTAAGCATGGTGTGCACCCATTTTATGAAAAACTAATTCTCTGTTCATAGGAGGCTACTCAACACTTCAACTCGAGTCATCCATTATTTATTCTTTTGTTTGAAGCAATCATCCAAAGAGTATCAATTCAAACCCCCTTCTTAGACAACAGACGCCACTCTGGCGTTTCAGATACCTCACAGCCACTTTTTGATTCAATCAAGAACCAGTTTCTGGATGCTGTGCAAGATTTGCAGCAAGAACTTCACTTTATGTATCCTTCGGATCTCGGTATCATGAGTGATATTGTTGTTACTACAGACACGATAGCAAAGCCCGCTTTCTCTAAAGTCAACCCCTTTGCACAAAAAAGTTTCAAGCCAAGGCAAAGTTTTCAGTACGGTAATCAGCCTCTCGCTGAGATTATCGATGAGACAGTCGTCGATTTGAACGTTAAAGGGAAAAGGATGTCAAGGCTTGTTAACCTGATGAGTATAAACAAACAATCAGAGGATGAAGAGCTGGGCGGGAATCCCGGCCGTAATAAGCGATTATCCTCAAGCACGGCGCTTGCATCGGTCGACACGTTAAGGCTCTCTGTTGAAGACTCAGATGGTGAAGACAAACACATCTTTCTGACACAGCGACTTAACAATAAGGACACTCAGCGACTGTTATCTCAAGGCTATCGATTTGCTGAGCCTATGTTCATTGCAAAAACGATGGCAGCTAAACTACGCGTGCCTCCCGAATATATGCGACAATGCTTTCTGGATATGGATCAACTAATAAATTCCACCTACACCCTTACCCGAACACCGTCAGAGACTAAAAATGCTGTCTGTATGGGCACCTTTGTCTTGATAGAAGAAAACGGGCTAAGCATTCTTGTTGACAAAGTCAAGAGATATGCGTTTCCCTTTGTAGACCTCATGCTGGATAATGAAGGGGAATTAGACCGGCAAGAACTGGACTATATCAACACAACTCTGCAGGGACGAACCTTACTTGAGATATCACAATCTCCAAAAGATTCTTGGCCAAGTCCTCGATTAGCAAAGGCTCTTGAACATGCAGCCAACCAACTATTTGACATTAGTGCCTACAGCAAAGCGCTCTACCAGTCATCTGTACTTCACAGCACAGTGATTGACCTACCAGCATTTGCACTTACTCCTTGTCCCTGTCAATTGATTTTATTTACCACGTTGATAACTACGCCTGGAACCGAAACGGCTATCAACCATACATTTTACGAACCTTTCAAGTGTATTCCTTTATCTATCTTTAAGCCTCTTTGTGGTTACCTTACGGATCAAGCTGGCTACATTTACCAACTCGAGAATCGACCCCGTCCGTACTCTATGCAGCAGCAATTGTATCTCCAGGCTGGCCTTTCAGAGCATACTCAATCATCAGATCAAGTGGAAGAAAGCATAGAATCCTCTCATAGAAATAACTTTTCACTACCTCCTCCACCTAGATCAAAGCGCAAGAGACTCTCGACAACAGTTGTATCGTCACAAACACCGCTTTCTGTATTAAAGACACCACTCACTGTTTTACCCACAAAAGATAGATTCTGGTGGATAGACTTGATTGTAGAAAATATCATTCATAATAGCATCTAAGCAAACTAATTTGTATTATATATTCGTGTACTGTTTAAATTTTCGTCTACCGTAATAAAAATCACTAATGAATTTGAAGTGATCTAGTTACTTTATTGTATATACAGGATTATAAGAGAAATCACACGTCATGTTTATTCTGTCATTCGATCGAGTGCTCGCGATAGTGTTATTGCACTTGTATCTAGAAACGTATCAAATTCAGGGTCAAGGGGCTCTTCTCTTTGTAATAACTTCCATATCTTTTTCAACATTAATAATGTATCTGCATCTAAACGACATTCCTTGTCTAAGTACAAAGTTTTAGTCACAAGTTATACTTTTTGGTACATAAATACTTACTTTCTACTAGTTTGACGCCTTCTTGAAATATGATTGGTAATACAAACTGAGGAAGATCCACCCACTGGACTAGTTCCTTCAGCTTATCTCCTGCTGCTGTATAATCCAGGTTATCCATGTGCTCATTCATGATTAAGAGGTAATTGTAAGTCTTGTAGTATGCGCTATCATAACTTTTTCTTATGCCAACATCGATCAGGTTACCAGTAGCTGAATAATCCTGAATTATCTTTATCAGCACCTTATCAAGACACTCCTGATTTTCTGCAAGTTCATAGTAATGTATTGCTTTTCGGTAATCCTGTACTTCAAAGCATACCGTCGCTTTCTTCTAAAAAACAAGGAAATGTCTTAGCATCCATCTTTTAATAGCTTTCCCTGTACTTTACCTCATATAACGCCAACCCTTCTTCTTTCATATCATTAGCTATGCAAAAATCCGCGACTTCTTTTAGTCTATGTTCATCTTCAATATCTAATAGTTTCAAATGCTATGTTCCCCGCTCACAAGTCAGTATTCGTAGGTTATCCCCCCTTTTCTCCTTGAATTATTTTACCTCATGAATTGCCTCTTTTCCTATTTTACCACACGATAGCAGATAAATAAAGCTTTCTTTCCATAGCCCACATTGATTCTTTATACATGCAGCATACACTATCTTGAAATACTCTAAACAGCCCATTTGAATGGTCTCTCCTTGTTCTAGATTGGCATAGAGAGGCTTGTCGAGCATACCCTTTTTCTCAAACAAGATGCACAGATGAGTAAGCAGCCATCCATCATATTGAGTACAGAAATCGAGCGCCTGAAATATATTGCCTGCTAAAAACGCCTCTGCAGCATTATGGGTCTCTTCAAAATCTGCATATAAAGGCATGCTACCATCATTCTTGGTTGCAAGGTGTTCGTAATAGAAAGACACGATATATGCCTGTACTTGGTCACTTGCATACTGAGCTGCTACGCGTCTATTCCCAACTAACAAACGACAAAGTGTGCTTAAGCCGTTTGCGATAGGGTCTTGGTATCGTGATAGGTTATCTAATACAGTATCAAATCCATTTTGACTTGGCTGTCTGACAACGTGCTGAATCTCTGTAAATAAGGGTGCAAGATCTTTGACATAAAGTTGTGACGAGGCGAGCGATAGTAACTGACAGATTTGTTCAGTCTGGTGAAAGAGAGCAAGACGATAAAGAAATGGCCAAAAGTCTGGATGATTTACTGTAGATGCATAAATACTATATCTGTCATGTTCCCATAAATAAGCTAAATGAAAAAGAAGAAGGAGGCATTAATAGTGTAAGAGGGGAGGCTGATGATCCAATTTTACGTTGGTATGTTTTGATCTGCCATTCCATAAGATCGGTTATATTGTATGGTTTTTCTGAAAAGTATATCAACTGACAAAGCTTCCAAATAGATAATAATACATTCATTGCTAGTCTTTCTCGTTTTGCTTCGTCATTATAACACTTTTGAATGTTAATCGTATATTGTTGCGTTGGGTTGTCAACATGTTACCTGTTCCAGATATTGAAGGTATCGTTCTAATAGGAGTGTATATTTTTGTGCTATTGAGCAGACATCATCATTACTATTGATTAGAATGAATATACAACTTGAAATGTGTATAATGTAATATTACTTGTTTATTGACTGAAATAATTCGGTTGAAGGTTCATAAAGCTATGAGTGTAAAGCTGATTAGAAACAAGATATGACATAATCATATGTTGAGTACAAGTTGACGTATAAAAGGTATATTATCTAATTTGGAATGACACACTTGCTGCAGGAACTTCTTTAAACTCATTTTTATACAAGTAAAAGAAAGAGAAAAAAATCACAATGACGGCAATTAAAATAAATTAAGTAGACACACTTCCATTGGCAGCGTATACAAAGAACAGGACCCAAGCGACGATCATGGCAGTGATGAATAAACCCAAGCAGATACAGTTGACGATTTTTACTCTCGTTTTATCGTAGGAATCTATACCTTGCTTATTAAGATCAATCTCTTCTTGATTTCGTTCTTTCATGAGTGCAGTTCGTTTCTTTCGACCTGCTTCTAATAGATTGTCTATTACGAAATATTGACTGGCCCAAAGTGTAGAAATAAGTAAAAGTCCAACACAGGACAAGACCAAAAAGAGGATCATGACGCCTGTGTAGGCCTGATTCTTGGTGTGATCTTGTACGACTCCTACAATGATATCCAATATTGATGTGCCGATATTGTTTGAGCTCTTGTACATGCCAAGGCCAGTACCAATATAATCAGCAGGTAAAATCATACCAATGGAGGTAATCATACTGATGGGGCCAAATGCTAAAGAGATACTATAGAATACCATACCAACTACAGCGTTCACGTAGGTCCAGCCGAGCAAGACACAACTGAGGATCAAAAAGATAGCAGAGATCAGCAGAATGACAATACGGCAACCATAAAGATCCATGATGATACCAAGCAAAGGAGTAGCGACAATAGGCACTGCTTGTGAAGCACTAGCCGTATATCCTGCCAAGACGCCTACATCACCAAAGTGAATCTGAACAAACTCTGTACTGATCGTTTGGAAGGACGACCAGACGGCAGCAAAAATGAATTCAATCAAAAGAATTTGCCAGTAAATTAATGGGAACTTGAGAACACCTTTCCAATTAAATCGTTTGCGCTGCTTGAGCTTTTCAATGTCCTGGTGTGTCAAAACGCCAGCACTGTCTCCTGAAGCGCGACGCAGGTGACGGACAACGAGTGCATAAATAACATTCATGATAATTGAAAAGCAGCAAATAATAAATGAGAGCCAAAAGGCCCATACCCAATCGCCTGTTCGTTTAGCCACAGGATTGGCTACCAAAGTGCCCAAGAAAGTAGCCAGTCTGCTGATAGAGAGCTGAAGACCAATAGCAATAGCTAAATTTTGTGTACGAAACCATTTGGAGAGAATGGACTCTTGCATTGTGACAATTAAACCTGACCCAATACCAAAAATAACACGGGCAGCAACCATTAATCCAAAAGAGTGGTATTTAGCAGCAATGGCTGTAAGTAGGCTGCCGATGATAACAACCAAATTGACCGTCAATGTACCCCATACAGAGCCAAACATGTCAACAAAGATACCACCAAAAATTGGAAAGACGGTGGTGATAATGAATACAGACGAGGAAATAACACCATATTGGGTATTATTAATGTGAAGGTTCTACACAAGAAAAACGTTTTGGGTGAATATTTCTAAATCAAGTCAATTTCTTAAAAAAAATTACCGCTTTAATAGGAGCCTTCATTGCGCTCAATGCACTTGTTGAAAAGTGTGAACCAACTAAGATATGGTTAGTGTCTTTTCTTCATTGTCATATTCAAATATTTACTCGGAAAACAAAGAGCAGTAACAAGAGCGATGAGTTTGTACTGCCAGGGTGCATTTGCTAAAGCGGCATCCCCTGTTTGATGTTCTTTTATAGAGCTTGTCTCTACTGTTGCTGCTGGGTTGTCTAGTACAGATTGCTTTTCATCTGGTTTATCTACAGACATTTAGGCAAAATGTAAAAAAAGGGGGGAAAAAAGAGAGAAAAAAAAAGAGTTTATATAATATGTACATAAGGTTTTATCTTTTTATAACATAAATATAAAACGCTCCTAGTGTTACTACTATTTGTTACTAGCAGCTGATTTATTTATCTGATCTTTAAAACAATAACCAATAGATCTTACGCTACCGTTCCAGTCCATGCTTTATCAGATGCAAAAGATAATCTTGCTTTTTCCCGTAATCCCAAGCGAACCTAGTCTTAAATATGTACATAGTTTAAAGTTTCTTACCAATGTATTAGCTTACCTTATTTTGGAAAAATTGATCGAGATAAAATAAGATCAAAACCCTCAAGTCTTTATTCTATACCTTTTTTGATCACAGTTTGCATTTAACTTGAAGCCTCGCCTATTCTTGATGTAATGTAAAAGCATATTCTATTAATCAAGTAACGTGATAGCTTAAACTACAGCGTGTTCAACCTTAAAGTACTGTCGTCATACCTACACGACACAGAATGTTTTTCCCTTGTGTAAAGACTTGATCCTCTCTTTAGCTACTCTTTCTCCTTCCGCTTATTTAGTACAAAAGTGCCAAGAATCTGCGTATTATCTTGACGCCGCGTGACATTGAAAAATGATCAAGTAATCTATTTTTCAGTCAGTGTCACGTTGAGTAACCTTCAACACAGAATGAAACGCTGCTCCTTTTTAGAAGAACATTTTAATCATATGCTTTATTCGCTTTTCCTTCTTTACAGAAAACGTCCCCTTTTAGAGTTCAAGAGACATTGACTCTTCTACCTCCTATCAAGATAACACGTATGGAGCAAGTAAAAGAAACGTGTAACCCATGATGATACAAAGCCAAAAGAATCCAATGACACAAGTAACCGCTGGTGAGAGGACCTATGATAC
Source organism: Rhizopus sp. PT2906 (assembly GCA_025529335.1). Classification (NCBI taxonomy): domain Eukaryota; kingdom Fungi; phylum Mucoromycota; class Mucoromycetes; order Mucorales; family Rhizopodaceae; genus Rhizopus; species Rhizopus sp. PT2906. The sequence continues at coordinate 22,054 of JAMYHX010000273.1, read as the reverse complement.
CGCCTACTGCATAGGCAATATTAAACAGACCGTAGCTTCTGCCCATACTGTCATCACCTTCACCACCTTCGTTATGAAACCGTACGATACAGGCAATTTCGAATTGAACGGGTGTCATGACTGCAACCATAGAAAATCCCAAGATAGCGGATCAGAGCTACAAGAGGAGTAATGCCTCCGATAGTAGATTTACTGGGAATTCCGATGGACATACTATCACTTTGGAACCGTATCTGTCAGCGATTATACCCGCAAATGGTGCAGAAATAAATGTAGGTATGACTCTAGCAATAAAGATCAATCCAATTTGACCAGAGGTATATTTCCACTCGGACGCTAGTCTAATCGTAAGAGAGTTCTATTTGAAAAAAAAAGATGGTGAGTATCAATGTATCATGCAATGTGTAGATCAAACATCTAGGCCAGCGATAACAAAGCCTTGTAAAAGAGCCATAAGCGTCGTATTTAGCAGACGATTGTGTTGAAAGAGCTTGAGGTAGGTCATACGTCGCCCCTTTTCCGTTTCGACACTCTGTTCTTGGTTATCATAAATCGATCTCTCTGAATCAACTGTACTGAAAGTCAATTCGTTCATCTCATCTAGTCGACCAGGATTAAGACACTCTGAGGGATTCTTCTTGTGTTAAACCAAAAGGTGTTGCATGATGAATGCGAGCACGTTGAGGACCATACACAAGATAAACGATGCTTTATATCCTGTAGTTTGAAATAAGGCTACGAATTCATGGTAAGCATCCGAATTGTACATTAGACGAGAATTCAGCTTACCTCCTACAAAGTTATACTTGTCAGCTAATCGAGTAAAGATTTCGTAAAGCCCTTACTGCCTACTGGAGGACCGATCAGGAAGCCAAAAGAATGGGCAGCGACAATAATTCCAGCCTGACAAATAAGTAAAATGGATAAAAGAGAACAATTAGGGTTTACTTGCTTCCCTACTTTATTCGTTGGAAACATGTCCACAATTAAACACATTCCCATAATCCATATACACAAATTGGATAGTCCTTGAATTAATCGAGCAAGCTGAAGCATCTGAAAGACATTTCCAAACATAAAGAGTACTGTCGAAAGCACGAGCCAGAAAACGCTAAACATCAGCAATGGGCGTCGATGTTTGATCTTATCGCTTATAACAACCAACATTAACAATATAACCGAAAAAGCAATGATACACTCACCTAAATACCCAAAGATGACTGATCCGACAATTGTATCCACAGAAAACATGATGAGTGAAGTGCTGGATTTTCTTGATGCACTGTCAGTTATGGATGTGCTTAGTATTTGGTATAAATTAGATGCTGTTACGTCAGGAGTCATGCTTTGGTCGATGGTGTCTACAATAAATGGTACTATGGGAACAGGGAATAAGCTATCTTGTTTCGTTAAGGGTTCATTCTCTACTCATTGAGATAATGGTATTGTACGTAGTTATCTGTTGATGGGTTATTGAATGTTCAAAATGAGCAATAGACATCATTGCATCTGTGAATACGGACAATGATACTGTCAACAATACACATAGTCTTGATGATCTGAAATCAGTAAAACTGAGCATCCTTTTTTTTTTATTTGGACAAAAGGAAAAAAAAAGGGAACCTACAGAAAGTATTTGGATATATACTCTGTTTGAAAACTATGCAGCTGTATGTATATTCCTCCTCTTTAATGACTCGAACTAAATATGTGTTAATCTCAAAGCTAAAACAGTATAAAAATCAAGAAGGAGAAGATCGCCAGCGTATGTCCTCTCAATAGTGGCATCATCATTTCTATTTTTTGCTGCAGGAAATAAGAAGAGGTTGATAAACAAGATCTGACCCAAAGCACGTTAGTAAACATTATTTAAAAGAGTAAAACGTTCGTGCCAATAGTGACAGTTACTATACAAATTTAGAATTGATCAGATCGTTATTATCCATCTAAAGTTCCGGTATCAAGATATGAAAAAAAAAAAGGAGACAAAAAAGGACAAGAATAGAACCAAAAAAAGAAAAGGAATTTTATTTCTTCAGAAACTATCGCCGAGCTAATATGATGCCAAAGTTGTGTATATACTGAGTGCCGTGTGCTTGTTACGAGTCCTTGAATGTATTTGAACGTTTCGATCCACAGAGACCCGGTGTTTGAATAGAATAGAATTAACTTTTTATATAAAGGAATCCGATTCCCCGAATGTGTGTACAGGAGCAGAAAAAAGGCAGCCTGTTTAAAAGTGCTGTTCCTGAACACAACGGATTTTCCTTGACAGTTCCTCTCTTCCCCTCTCCCTTCGATGCGTACCAGTACGTAAGCTAGGATAGGAAGCCTCTCTTGCAAAATGGCTACCCATCAGTACATCGTCACACTTTGATTCAAATATAGACTGTGGTAGCCATCCTGTGTTTCAAAAGAAGGGAATGGGTAGAAGAATGAAAAGTGTAACGAGAGAAAAAGAGAAAAAAGAAAAAACAAATGTAAAATTTTGAAAAAGACAGTGCGAGCGCTGTCTAAAAAAAAAAAAGCACTGTCCGCTCCCAGCTGTACACAAAATTGGTATTCTAGAATTGTGTTTCCAATGTTTGTTAAAGATGTGACAGTGTCTACGTTGGACTTACAAGAGAAGACGTTGTATATAGATATAATAGAATAATTCTTTTGAAATCTTTGTCGCGATATTTGTCTAGAGAATTTATGAAAATACCCGAGTCCTCCCCTCCTTAAAGTCACTCGTCTCCAAGCTACCAGAATCTTGGACCGATTCTCAAGATCAACCTCTGCTTACTCCAGTAACCTGTTGCCTTATGTTTAATCCTTAGCCATTGAATGAATTGTAACAATAGCCTTAGGGCGTGACATACCTGGTTACATTTTCCTGTGAAATTTCTCATAAATCCTACACCGACTCTCTCTCTTTCTCTCTCTCTCCCACTTCCAATTCCCTAATCCAGCAACGCTTTGATAAAGAAAGGCTACAGTCCTTTTCTCCATAGATTCATATACGAGGCCCTTGGCTATTCTGGAGAAAGATCCTGCGTGGAGTTGAAATGAAGTGGATTCCTAATTACTTTGTAGCTCAAACGATTCTCAAGAGATAATCGGACGCGTCCTACCTTTTGCCCTGACCTGAATATAGCTTATAGTTATGTTTGATCGATATTTCTATCATAGCAGCATCTGTTGCTTGCCTTTTTGCATCATCTTCAAACTGTTTTGGTTACTGTTTTATATTTTAAATATTCTGGAAAATATATGGTATTTCATATACCCCAAAAATAGACCAGAGCTTGTTACGACAGTAAATCTTCAACAGAGCAACATTTACTGTTGAAAAAAAGAGTACAACATCAGTCAAAGATGTACGTCGGGCAATGAATATCAGCTCTTTTCATTGGGCAACCCAATTCCACTCCACCCCCCTTCTCGAGAAATAATTTTTTGTCCCCCGGCTCCGTCTCTCTTTTTTTTGATTGTATAGTTAGAATGGCACAGCAAGCAAAGCAAGCAGCTCAACGTTTAGGAGGCATGTTCCCTCAAGGCTCCGGTAAAGGTATCGGATCTGCCGCTGGTGCCTTGGTCGTTTTGGGAGCTTTAGGTTATGGTGTGAATGCTTCTCTTTTCAACGGTAAAATTGAATGAATCAAAAATGTTGATCTTACTGACTCTCTTCAAGTTGACGGTGGTCACCGAGCTATCAAATATACTCGTCTCTTTGGTGTACAAAACACCGTTTATAACGAAGGTACTCACTTTATGATTCCTTGGTTCGAAACACCTATTATCTACGATGTTCGTGCTAAGCCTCGTAATGTTGCTTCATTAACTGGTACTAAAGGTAATGATTGATTACTATAAAAAACACAATGAGAGCTCTAAACAGAAAATAATAGATTTACAAATGGTCAACATTACTTGTCGTGTCCTTTCAAAGCCTCGTGTTGATCAGCTTGCTACCGTTTACCGTACATTAGGCCAAGATTATGATGAACGTATTTTACCTTCCATTGTCAATGAAGTGCTCAAGTCAGTTGTAGCACAATTCACTGCCTCACAATTGATCACTCAACGTGAACGTGTATCAAGATTGGTTCGTGAAAACCTCGTTCGTCGTGCACTTCGATTCAACATTATTTTGGATGATGTCTCTATTACTCACGTTGGATTCTCACCTGTATTCGAAAGCGCCGTTGAAGCCAAGCAGATTGCTCAACAGGAAGCTCAACGTGCAGCCTTTATTGTAGATAAAGCAAGACAAGAAAAGCAATCCGTCATTGTTCGTGCACAAGGTGAGGCCAAGTCAGCTGAATTGATTGGTGAGGCGATCAAGAACAAGCCTGGATTCCTCGAATTGAAGCGTATTGAAGCAGCTCGCGAGATTGCTAGCATCATTTCTAGATCTGGAAATAAGGTCATGCTTGATGCTGATACTTTGCTCCTTAATATCAACTCACCCTCAGAAAAGAGTAATGTCAAGAACTAATTGTAAGAAGAGTATTATATAGTTTTGTAAAAATAAAAATAAAATGGTATACATACAAATGTCCAATATGAAGTAATGGGAAAAAAAAAAAACACTTGGATTGACAAGAACCATGTGATGCAGCGTGGGCGGAAACAGGGTGATTGATAACAAGTCCAAAAAAGTATCCATCCTTTTTTAAAGTGACTAAAAATCACAGCATTCGTAGCTACAATTGAGGGAATTATGAGAATAGATAGTTTAGTAATTTGTTCAACAAAATAGCTTTATTACAAGATAGAAGATACAAGTAATGGGGAATCCCAAGGCGGGGAATAGGAAATAGCTTTAGCATTGGTGTTCTTGTGGTATTCTTTTGTATAAATATGAGCAATGTCTTCCATGATTGAATAAAAATCATCAATTTCCAAATCATAATTCTAAATAAAGTCAACATTTAGAATAAAAAAGAACAATAGATATTACCAAGAGTTGTAGTAGTTGTTTTTCCATCAAATTGATTTCATTGGCAGTAAACATACCCGCATAAGCAACCCAGTACTTATTTTTTAATGCCGTATCATGAAGATATTTTGTAGTGATGATTAATGTAGCTAAGAATATTCTATGATGAGTGCACTCCATTCCTATTTATAAATATAACAAAACGATAAGGGATTGATTATACAGTCTATAACCATATCTCACCTTTGCTAGTACGTGATAATCTCTTTTTTAGCCGTCTTGCATAAGATAAGGAACTGATCAATGTCCCCGTATCAGTATGTGATTTAGTAACTATGGATTCAATAAATGACCTTAGAGGAATGACTTTGTCAATTGATAAAGGAGGAGATGGTAATGAACTATGATTGTTTATTGATGACAGTTTGTTGTTGTTTGTAAAATAGTCTTCTTTGATGCATGGTAAAATTGATTGAAATTCAATAGTAACATAGTCTATAGAATATCAATAACCTTCCCTTCATTGAAATCTCTTCCCTGTGAATACCTAGTAAATAACTAGAAATAGGCTTTCGAATGATTTTATCAAATAAAAGAAACGAAGGATCCATAAAAGTATGAAAGAGAAAGAAGAAAAAAAAAAAAAAGAGAAAAAACTAGTAACTTTATATATTTCTAAAGGAATTTTTATAAAGTTTATTTTCAAAAGAATAAAATATATAAATATCTACTAACTACAAGCCTTTTGGTTTCACTTTATGCCTATGCAAATACTTGTGTAACTATATCGGCTGTTGTCTTATTCTTCCTTGTGTACAACGATTTGCATAATGGCCTTGTTGACCGCATTTGAAGCAGGTCACGTCTTCAAGTCTTCTAAAGGTACCTGGAGGCCTGTTATAGTGTTGCTGTTGCTGTTGTTGCTGTGGATGATGTAATTGTTGAGATTGTTGTTGTTGTTGTTGTTGTTGTTGTGGTTGTTGCTGTTGTTGTTGTTGTTGGGTCTGTTGGGATTTTTGTTGTTCAACTTCTGTTGGTAAAGTATACATGACAGGTAACTCATATTTGGGGTGACCATTAGGACAATTAAGACCATCAGGACAAAATCCAGTCAAATAGTTTTGACAAACCAACTTTCGTACATGCTTATTTCGGCAATTAGGTCCTATTTTAGACAAGTTAGCTCCATACTATTTATCAACAACTTATTACTCACCATGTTTACAAAATCCTCGGGCATACCAAGGACATTCTTTCTGTTTACTCTCTGGATCAATATGCAAATACATACACTCATCTCCATTACAGCATTCTCCATATTTGGAATAAAACCAACATTCAGGCATCTTTTTCATATTGAACACATGTAGAAATTCACAAGCGTCTCCTTTCTTACATAAACCTCGAAGCCAATGTTTACAGACAACTGATTTATCGCGATCATATCCTTTATGCTTGAATTGACAATTGTATCCTTTTGTACATGTACCCTTTAAGAAATATTTACAAATAGGCTCCTCTATAATGTACTTGGTAACTACGCACATGACTAGATTACTTTTTTGTTTTTACCTTCTTTCTTTACATTCTCTTCTAGATTTAATCCTAATTCATTTTTTATATATTCTTCAAAATCAAATGTTAAATTATTATAATTCACATTAAATATTGGTGCTTCCAACATTTTTTTTTATTCAACAAAAAAAAAAGAGTCAACAACAACAACAACAAAAAAAAATAGGTATTTAGTACGTCGATGAACGGAAATTGAAATAACTGGGGGAAAGAGAGGCAAGAATGCTAAGCCAATGAGCTTCAATATTTAAAAAGGAAAATATGATTACGTGTGAGTACTTTCCTTGATTAATGCAAACAAAAAAGTGAGGGCATCTCAAGATTTATTTGCCTCCCCTTTTTTGTAAGTAAACAAAATCTATCATAGAGAGAAAGAGTCTTTGATTAATAATACAAACACTTTCTACTCCTTAAATCAAACTTGTCTCCTTTACATGAGTGTTACGAAAAGTGATAAAAAAGGAAATATCTTTAGTCAAACTCAATTTTTTTATATTTGCACAATATATGCCTCTGTGACTTTCCAAATCAAATCTTAAAGAGGATAAACTTTGGCAGTAAATCTTTGATCAGCAAACATTCTTTTCTTTTTTTTTTTTTTTCTTTTTCTCTATTCTTTAATAAATTGCATGACAGAAAAATCAAAAGTCAAAGTGGCCGTCATAGGATCAGGCTTGGCTGGTCTATCAATAGCTTATTTATTAACAAAAGGATCAGATAAATTTGAAGTTCACTTGTTCGAAAAGAATGCTTCCTTAGGAATGGATGCTTCTTCTATCTCAGTTGGCCCCAATAAAGAGCATCGAATCGATGTAAGTCAATAAGAGTGTTGATCGTGTATATCTCTCTTTTTAACTCTGTATATCTTAGGTACCAATGCGATCATTCATGTCTGGTAAGTAAACAGTAGTGAATATATTATGCTGTAATAACACAATTATAGGTTACTATTCACATCTTTTGCGATTATATAATCATCTACAAATTCCTGCCAAAAAGGCAAAGTTCAGCTTCGGATGGTACAAGATCCAACAAGACACAACACAGCAGTACGCCCCAACCGAAGTGGCTTCATTTACGAAAAATGAACCATACTTGATATACAGCGGTGCACGTACTGTAGGCTACCTCAATTGGATTCAGCGTAATACACACTCACTCATGGACTCAGTTCAAGCCTTTGTTACGTTTTTCTGGAATACTTGCATTGTCGCATTTTCTTACTTTCAAATTCTATTAATATCACTCTACATGCATCACAAGGGCCACTTGAAGGATCCTATGCACGAGATATGTAATCTAACTCTAAGCGAGTTCTTCAAGAGATACTATATTCATGAATATTTTGCATACCAAGTCTTTGTGCCGTTATTTGCAGCGGTTTGTACCAACTCACACCAGTCCATGCTACAGTATCCTGCATCTGATATTCTAGGTTTGTGTGTGTCACCTCCCCTTTTCTTTTGTTACTAATTTTGCATATGATAATTTAAAAACAGAATATGTGGCATTAGGCGTATTTGAAGAATCGTATGTGGCAGCATGCGGTGTCCAGCAAGTCGTCAAACGACTCTCAGCGCCACTAGAACATATTCACCTAAAGACTCAAATCACTAGTATTAAATCTGACCCGTCTTCTCGTCATCGATACCAAATCCAGGATGAAAAAAAACAGTCGTATGATATTGACCACATCGTTTTTGCAACTCAGGGTAACCAAGCAGCAGATTTGCTAAAGCATCTGGCCCATTCTACCCCAGAACTCAAGGAATCGCTCAAAGATCAGATTGATATGCTTAGCAGATTCCGATATGATTCTGCCTTGGTCATCAATCACACAGACGTCCGCGTGCTGCCGAGAAATCCAAGTCATTGGAGAGCTCTCAACTTGGCCGTGATTGACAAGAGCGTAGACCCTGGTGACAGTGAGCTCATCGTGCCGTATCCTCATGACACGACCATGGCCACACATATCCTCAACATGACGCACAACCAGATGCCCCAAGAGATGATCTATATGCAGACGACAAATCCATGCCTTAGCGTAGACCCGGAAAAGGTGCTTTCTGTTGCCTGGTTTGAACGCGCGACAGTAACACTAGATTCTAAACGAGCACTGCAGACCGGTCTATTCACTCTAGAGGATGGTGAATATGAACTAGGACCCTGTCAAGGCAAGAACAATATCTGGTTCGTTGGATCATACTGTTGGAAGGGAATTCCCTTGCTCGAAGGCTGTGTGGCAAGCGCAGAGTACGTGGCCATCAAAGGCATTGCACGCTATGAAGGTGTGTCTGTCAACATGCCTTGGTAATCTGTGTTTTAAATTATATTTACCCTGATTATGTAATAAACTGTCTCTTTCTTTATTCCACACAATGAAAGCTCTATTGTTGCTGATATTGAGTTGCTTGATAGTACTATCCCTTGCTTCCTCAGGGGATATTCAACCAGAGTATAGACTGTGTGTAGACACATGCTCATCTAAACCCCATTTATTGCCAGCTTATTTACGATTGTTCGGCTGGACTGTCAGAGATGATTGCAGATACCGTTGCATGCAGTCAATCACACAAGAGGCAATAGAGCAAGGGACACGCATTCACCAATATCACGGCAAGTGGCCCTTTTATCGACTATACGGCATTCAAGAACCTGCATCTGTCTTATTTTCCATTCTGAATGGTCTTCAACATTACAAATATTTTTTCAGGCTAAAGCAACAACTGTCAAACACGTATTATCTAAAGCCCATCTACATGGGTATCTCTATCTGTGGCATGAACGCCTGGATCTGGAGCACCGTCTTTCATTCACGCGATACGCCATGGACAGAAAAACTCGATTATTTTAGTGCAGGACTTTATATTCTCTACGGCCTCTTCGTCGCCGTCCTTCGCATCTTTCACATCCGACACCGCCTCGCGATCGCCGTGTGGGCTTGTCTCTGTGCTGGAGCCTTTACCGCACACGTGACGTACCTCGCACGTCTGCCAAGATTTGACTATGGCTACAACATGCTTGCCTGTCTGATCATTGGAGGAATCCAGACATCGCTGTGGCTCATTTGGTCCATCTGGAACGTGAAGAAACGATCTTATGCCTGGATGGCCGGTGTCTCTGTCGTCCTGGTCAGTTTGGCCATGTGTTTGGAGGTTTTTGATTTCCCACCTTGGCTTGGCACGTTGGATGCCCATTCGCTCTGGCATGCAGCAACCATACCTTTAGCTCCCTTGTTTTATCGATTTTTATTACGAGATGCATACGCAGAGACGAATCAGACATCCGTCAATAAACGATCGTCGTGAACACAACATGACGTATATGTGTAAAGAATTTGCTCAAGGTCAGAAATAAAAAAGATTGCCCTATAGATACCAATAATGAAAAAATAAAAAAGAAATCATCACCATGGCAATGGTTGCTTGAGATTTTTTTTTCTGGGATATCATACCTCCCCTTTTATTCTTTATTATTTTCCTTTTATGAAAATAAGGTTAGAAAAGGGGGAGTTACATCTTTAAAAAGGTAAATTCTTCCAAGAGTGAATATCAAAGGTTCTAAAAATAAATTTTGACACTTGCTAACAAATTAAGTTGCATTATCGGACGATGTCATGGCTTTTTTTTTTCGTCTTAATACTGTTTCTTTTATCACAATTACATCAGAGCTTAATGAATAATCAAGTTCTGTATAGGAGTGTTATTGTTGGACACTCTGAGGTTATCGATGGGAGATCTAATTGACCCTTTATGATTTCTCGAGTTCAATTGAGTAAACATTGGTCAGGTGGATCAGGCACAAAACAATAAGTTCCTGGAGTAAAAAGAGAGAGAGAGACGGGGATCCGCCAATGCTTTAATAGCTTAAGGATGAGTGACTTCAGGGGGAATTTAAATTATGGAAAACAGAGAATATAATTGGATCAAACAGCACAGACTGTAATAGCCCTTTCATACTTTTATGGAATTCGCAGCTGTGAATTTTAAGAAATGTCGATCCTTCATTGGGCTGACACTCGAGATAAAAAAAAATTAACCAACCTAGAAGAAGTATAATTGGTATCACCTATATTCTCTTATAATTGCACACATTGCTCTCTTCCGGGCCAAGAAAATTTTATGTATAAAGGTGTTACCAAGCCCTGACACAACTGTTATTTCCGGTGGGAGTATGTTACCATTACACCAATTGTAATGTTTAAACAAGTTGTTATCCTTTATTAGAAAGTGACAAAAAATCAGATAGATGGCTTCATTCTTAATGCTTAAATCAAGATAAAACAATCAATTGAAGATCTAACGGAGTTACTGTTCTTCCCCCTTAGTTTTCAACGTGACAATGATGATAAAAATAAACAATGATGTAATCTTGACTGCTTTTGTAAAGTAGTAACTGATTTTCATCAGATGCGCCTCTACTTTCTGGAAACAAAGTTGCCCATGGATTGTGGATCCTAAAAAATTTTTTCGACCTTAATCTTTTTGTTCTATAAAAAGTTAAATCAGAAAGCGGGATTTTTCATATGTTTTAATTGGATTGGCACCATCTCTTTTTTTCTTCTCTTTCATCGCTCAATGCCAGAGATAGAAGAACAACCACAAACCCGTAACGAAACGCCTCCTGTCAGACGACCCCCTAACATAAGGTCCGCCTCATCCTCTGTCTCTGTCGTGAGCACCGATGACGAGGAGCCTGTTTTAATTGATGACGGCGTACCTGCCAATATTCCATTAGAAACCCTGGCAGGCCCAGCACTTGTTTTACCCAAGACAACCGACCTTGATGGTCGTACACTACGTGAAGATTTCGATTGGGCAGGCAAAGACGAAGACGAAGAAACCGAGAAAAAGGAAGATGAAAAGAAAAAGGGAGCACTTTTAACGAGTGGCCTCTTTATCTGTATCTCAAACAATTCAGCACCCATCGCATGGACCTGTACCATCCTTTTTGCAGCCATGTTTATTGCTGTAGATGTCGCCATCTTTGTCGTGTATCATAACCGAGATCAAATCACAATGACTTCGTACAGTCTACAGCTCTGGTTTACTTGGTTAGCCTTTGTCTGGTGCATCGCTTGTATCTCTCAGGTGTTTGTAGAGATCGTACCTTGGACAATTAAAAAACTAGTAGATTCTATTCGGCCACAATCAACGGAGGTGCTAAAGATGCGACTCTCTGTAAGTAACAATAATAATTATCTGTGTTACCAGACAATTCATTGTTTTTTCTAAACAGTACTATATGGCACTACGTACCTATATCAAGATACTCTTAATCTCTTCTTGGGCTTGGGGTGCCTGGGCATTTATCCAAGACCGTATTGCATTACCTTATGTTGGTACTAATGCAAATGGCATAGACCAATATGCCAGTAAACCTTCTTATGTGCACACTTTTTATAGTATCTGGGAAGCCTGTTTTTTCGCCGCTTTATTTTTGTTTATTGAAAAGTTTATTCTTCAATTGATCGGTAAGTTATCTTTGACGGTTTTTGTAAAGATATCATTGTGCTAATTTTATCTTCTTGTTTGATAGTTACATCTTTTCACAAGTAAGAACATACATATAAAAATACTAGGGACAGTGACTTATATATATAATAGAAAAGCATATGAGGATAGAATTAAAGAAAATGACAAAGGACTTCGCATCTTGGACAGACTCAAAAAGATGAAGCGCAAAAATCCTCAAGACATACTATTCAAACGTATCCGTCGAAAACCCAAGACACCGGGCACAAGTGGTACTGGGACCCCCGTACGATCACACTCGATGGATGAAGGTGTACCGAACAAGTCGATCATGTCCAACCAACACGAATTCTCGGATCAAAAATCAAATGTCAAATTTCCTCCTTCACAAAACATGGATACCTTGATTGCTATCCCGCCTATCGAGGATCGATACAGTCGCTCAGATGATGAGAAGCAAGATCTGAGAAGCGAATTGGAGCTTGAGAAGCCCTCAAAGAACAAAAAGTCGCTCTTTCAAAAACTGAAGCGACAAAGCAAGGAACAAGACCAAGCGTCCAATGCAACAACTCCTAGTAGTGACGAGTACCGTCCTACACCTGTTTCTAGAGAAGGCACATGGTTTTCTCGTACAAGTCATGATGGTTTTTTTAGTGCCACCAAAGATTTTGGTATCAGCACTTCGCAAATTCCTGGTAAATTGCTAAAAGGCGGTTACCAAAAATTTGTATCACAAACGAAACGAGATGGTATGCCTACTCAAAATTCGACACAGCAGGCCAAGGCCCTGGCTAAAAAGATATACAACAACATCATTGGTGCTGATGCAAACCGTGACTACATTGTCGAATCGGACCTGTATCCATTTTTTAGTACGGTCGAGGAAGCGTCTGAGGCGTTTCAGCTGTTTGATAGAGATGGAAACGGAGATATCAGCAAAAGGGAACTTAGATCGGGCTGCATTCGAATTTACAAGGAACGCAAAAACTTGAGTCGATCCATGCGTGACCTATCTCAAGCAACGGGTAAATTAGATATCATTCTTGTTATTGTCTTTACCGTTGTCTGGGTCATCATTGTCTGCGCAGCATTTGGTGTTAATGTTGGTACAGACCTGATGCCACTTTGGAGTGCCTTTGTCGCAGCTAGTTTTATTTTTGGTACCTCTGCAAAGGATGCATTTGAAGCCATCATTTTTGTTTTCATCACGGTAAAGACAAAAGATACTTATATTCAATCAAGGCTAAACCTTATTTTCAGCATCCATTTGATGTAGGCGATCGTGTATTGATTGGTACAGAAAGTTGGATGGTTCATGAAATTGGATTACTAGTGACCACTTTTCTGTAAGTTTTTTTTTTTGGGATTATCATTATGCGTAGTCATGACTAACCAACTGTCTAAAGTAAATGGGATGGCTCAATCGTCTATGCTAAAAATTCGGTTTTATCTACTCAGTACATCATCAATGTCAGAAGATCCGGTAGAACAGGCGAAACGAACGGTAAGTGCACTCCTGATCCCAAATGATCAGTGACTAATTGCGTATTGTAAGAGTAGAACTTCAAATTCACTTCAATACACCTACATGGAAGATAAAGAAGCTTATATCTCACATGCAAGAATGGTGTAACCAATTCCCCAAACATTATTCACCCAACTCTGCCTCTTGTAACATTCTGTCCTTTCAGAATCAAAACTTGATTAGCTTATCGTTTTACTTTGAACATGTTCAAAATTGGCAAGACCCTGGCGGCCGTTGGCTGCGTCATAACAATTTCATGTTTGAATTGAAGGAAGAATGTGAACGTCTGGGCATTGAATATACCTTACCTCCCCAGCCACTGGAAAATAGAACATTGGATGCACCACTTGAATCGTACAATATGGGATCAAAATCCGCTTATGGGCTGGAAGGTATGAAGCAACGTAGACCTTATAATACAAACGATGAAGATGAAACAAGAGATCCTGGTGGAGGTGTTGGTTCGAGTGGTACTGGTGCTAGTCACGGTCATCCAGACGCAGGTACAATGGCTGGTGCAGCTTCTACACTCATGTTTGCTGCCAACATGTAAACCATATACCACACACCTATTTATAATATGTATAATTTTATTATATTCACAAAAAAAAATAATAAATACATCCTTCGTCTAATATACAAACGTATTAATTTGTGATGATGGTTAATTTCCCCCTTTGTATTGCCTGCACAAAGGCTTCTTCCATATCTAATTCGCCTTCCAGAGGCACATTCTTTCCAGTTGTTTCATCTTTATAGCACATTTTAACTTCGAATCCAATACGTTCAAAGACCTTGGATCGTAAATGGTCTAGTGTACTGTCTACAGGCATTTTGATGGCAAAAATATCATCTTTATGGATAATCTTGACCTTGACATGATCTTCATTCGAATGACGTGTTGCTCTCGGGTCGTAATCTAATTCTATATCACCTTCATGAATTCCAAAGAGTTGGTTTTGGACGAGATCACATTCAGACAGATATTTTGGAAGGTCGAGCAACTCCTTACAGTATCTGTTTAAATCCGCTTGTCTCTCAGCTATAAATAAACATCATTGTTAGACACTGTTAAATACTTGTTCCTTTTTTTTTTACCTGTCACTTTATCATCTACTTCCTTTAGAGGCCCTGGCATATAAGGTAAAATGCGTTCTCTATCACCCTGTCCTGCTTCTACGGGATAAGTTTTCAATAGATGAAGCTGAAAATCGTAAAAGTCTAGAAACCAATAAATAAACACAATTGTCTCCGGTATGATATCATACTTACCATCATAAAGACGATATAGGATCCGATGCATCCCACGCGCTGTTTTAGCGTACAGAACAAACCAATACTGACCTCCTTCAAGAATAAACGAATTGATCTGAGCAAAGACAACACTATCTTTCTTCTTTTGTTCAATCACGCCCAGCGGTATACTTGAAGCCTCATACAGCTGTGTCATCTTTTTCCAATCTTCTACAGGCGGCAGTTGTACTGACTCGACAGCCTGGCCGGTTTGTGCGTCTCTGACTTGTACAAACGAGACAGGAATCAGTCCAGGGCCACCGAGTCTGCTGATGGGTTTAGCAACATACCAATCCTTTGTGGATTGTGCGATAATGACAATGGATTCGCCAGCCTGGGCGCTTAGTTCATCGGGTCTCTCGGCCGTAAAGTCATACATGACAACTCCATAGACTCGTTTCTGTTTGTGATCTTCAATGCTACTTGTTGACGACGACGACAATGACATGGGTCTTGAACTAGTTCTCTCAATCACCTGGAAGTAAGAGACAGGTACAATACCTCTTGTGTCTGTTGCTGGGTTACTGGCTTCATACCATTCTGTATCATTTTCTCTTCCAACGACATGAAAAAAGTCGCCTTTACGAAATGACAGCTCATGTGGACCCTGAGCTCGGTAATCGTATAAAGCTTTAATGATCTTTTTTGGTACGTTTAGTTGAGTAGGTAGTGTAGATATAGGTGTCGATATCTTGGTCTTTGTGAGTCGTTTTAAGCTTTTACTTCGCTTATGGTTGCTAGATAGAAACATAAGAAGAGAGAAAAAAAATTAACTCTACTTCCGTTTTAGGATATTAGCGGAGATTAATTTATGAATTTAAATTCCATAGAGTGCTGTTTAGGTGTGAAAGGATGGTGTATAATTGTCATGGAAACATATTTCTCCTTTTTTTTCTCTCTTTTTTTCTTTTTTTCTAGTCTGTATAAAATATTACTTTTGATTTTTTTTTTGTTGTATTTTTAATCCATGCATAATAATAACAAGAACAATATTTTAGAAGGTATTTAAATAATAGATATGACTTTTATATGCATTAATAAATATTATTGCATACATTTAGAAAATTCATGGCAGATTGATAATAGGAACGATCCTATCTTTGGACAGGATTCAATAGAAATTACAGCAGAGGACCTATACAATCAGTCTGATCTAACAGAACGTATTCAGGATGCTGAAAAGAGATTTAGTACTTCATCTATTACAACTTCGTATTTTTCAAGTGAGCGATTTGAATATCCTGCTGTATATAGAGTATTGTTTATGGGCGCAGCAGAACAAGAAGTCAAAAAAAGGTTACTAGAAAAGCTAGGGCAAGGATTTATTCATGTATTATTGGATAAACAGAGAGGTATATACGGCTGTTTTAGTATTGACAAAACATTGACCTTGTACATAGTATGGGGAGATCAACCGATTGCTCCATTTAGAGAAATTAAGCATAACCTTGTTCCATTAAACAACTACTACTTGGATCAAAGAATCCTGTCTGCGAGCTATGAAGAATATGGTGTCTCCATTATCGAAGCCGACTTCACTTGGACCTCAACCGCAGCTGAATGTTCAGATGATCCAGCGCAACTCTTACTTCATTACGCTTGGAAGCAATGCCCTAATCCTTATGAACTACCTTCTGCTCACCTCGGCAATGACCTACCATCTGAATTTCAAGGCACCATGTGTCCTGACAAGACGCCGAATGGGATTGACCTTTGTGTCTATGTTTATGACGACGAAAATGACGATAGAACAAGACGTGACATGCAACTGTTGTACAAGATTCGAAAATTAGGCATTTATGTTTTACCCCTGACCCTGTCCAGGTCAGAAGAGATCAAGAGTTATTTTGCAAAAGTTTTGACACAGTATCAGGTGCCCTGTCTCGATCTCAGTACCATCCAGATCGGACGACAACCTTCATTCCTTCAGTACAAGAAGGCAGCAACTGTAGACAGACTGAGTCGAATTCAAGAAATGGAATGTAGAGAACAGCTGAATCGACGTCCGGCCGTGGCAAGTTATCAGATATTGGCAGTCGATCAGTTTTGTGCAATAGAGAATACGAGCATTTTGGAGCTACTGAAGCGAACGAGAGATCGAGAAGTGGAAAGAGACGAAAATAAACGACAGGACTATAGGTCGCTACTGCCATCAGCTACAAATAGTGTAGAAAGTGAAGAAGAACAAAAAAAGCCGGTCGACACAACGCAGTCAGACAGATACCCTATGATAAGCATACTTATAATCGCAATATTGGGCATCCTGTGCGCAATTTATTTTGCTTCGTTCAATAAGGCACCAGAAATATGGACAGCACGATTTGAAATGATGAACAGGAGTGATCAGATCATTTTAGTAACGAGAGATCCCATGGGGCAATTGAGTTGGTCAAGGACTGATCCAATGATATGGCTGAATGAGCAAGAAAGGATACCCATTGAGAAGATGTCAACTGGATACTATCAACTTATTATAGATAATGTCAATAACTCACACATACTCACATTTCATGTAAATACAACCGATGAACATATTATTTATTTTGGTTCTAGAACTACATTTTGTAATATTGCACCCACGGTAAACACAAGGACAGTCATCGAAGACGTCCATACCAACGTAAATAGCCCACCAAGTCAACAAGAACAACAAAATCAACAGAGAGAAAAGTTCAATCTGAGATCATCATTCAAATATTATTTAAGTAATTTAAAAATTGTAATGAAAACTCGTTTTCTTAGTGAAGAAGATTGAGACAATAAATAATGATTTCTATAAAGTGATATCGCGTACAATTGATTCAACAGGTGCACCTTCATAAATGATACGATACACAGTTGTAAATAAGGGGAATTCATGTGTCATCTTGCGTGGTGAGAGGAATTCGTACACTTCCTGCGCTGTTAATGTTCCTTGTAATTTCTGACCGTTCAATAATTCCTTTTCTAATACATCGATAGGCTTGCCCGTTCTAACAAATGCTTCGGCCACTTTTCTATTACGTCCTCCTGAACATGTAGTGATCAAATCAGCCACACCGCAAGATTCGAAAAAGGTACTGTCCTCTACAGTTCCAAAGAAGGTTTGACCAAATTTACGCATTTCCATTAACCCTAAACGGATGATGGCCGCCTTTGTATTACTTCCATATCTATCATCACACTAAGTTTCATACTCTTCACATGTTGGCCATCCACTTACCCTAATCCGTCAGAGATACCAGCACCGACCGCTACCACGTTTTTCAAAGCACCACACAGTTCAACGCCCACATAATCTCGAATGACATTCACCTTGAAATAGTCTGTGTTGAAAAGCTTGTGGAATAATTCACCATCCTCCTTGTTTTGACATCCGATTGTTGTCTCACAGAATCGCTCCTTGGCTACCTCATCTGCAATATTAGCTCCACTTAATGACGCGACATTGATGCCCAGCTTTCTGGAGATTTCTTCCGAGAACAGAGTGACCTTTTCAGGCAGAATTTCCAGACCCTTGATTAATGAGATAGCCCTGGCATTAGGAGCAATGTGTCCCTTCATCTCCTCACACACACCACGGACAAACTGATGAGGCAAGACAAAGACCAAGACCGAGGCGCTCTTGGTCGCTTCTACCAAGTTGGGTACAGCGCGAATGTTGGGAGGAAACTTGATGCCAGGCAAGTATTTAGGATTTTCACGTTCGCGGTTGATCACATCCGTCAACTTTTCTCCCCTGTAGTTTTCTTCAAATACCCACTGTCTCACTTCTTCTTCAAACACATCTGAATATTTCAAAACATTTTCACCAATGATCTTTCCAACAGCAGAACCCCTATCATTATGTAAGCAAACTTATTGAGTGTCTGACGTTTCCATGGTTACCAGTTGCCAGAGCCAATAATGCAAACACTTTCTTTCTTTACCATCGTTCGTGTATAAAAATATCTTTTTGAAATAAAAGAGGAATAAAGAGCGGTAAATCGTATTTTTAAAGGCATTTTTATCATTGAAAAAAAAAAAGGTGAAAAAAAAATTAATTTTGTATTACATAAAGCACATTTGAAATTATCAACATGTGCAGACATATGAAAGCTCTAATCCACATGTTTTTTTGGATTGAAGCATTGACCATCATCCCAAATAAACGTTGACTTTTATTTATTACGCTAATTTAACAGTTTCAAACGGACAATCTGTACCGTTCATCCGTCTTGTTTCTCTATTGTGCCTTTTTCTTTCTGTAAATGTTGTTTTGGACAACATTGCACTAAGACATATGCGCGCCTAAAATGGTTTGAGAAACAATGGTTTGACAAACTCTACGATGAAATTGTCACTCTTTTGTTTATCCACAAAAACCATGTCCTTCTTTTTGTGTGCCCTTTTTTAGTATTTCTTGTTCCATACTTTATTTACGTCAATTCCGTTTGACTGAATGTGAAAAGTATATAAACTACACATCATTTGTCAAAATCATGAGTGATCTTGACAGTAATTGCTGATGATGTGTACCTTTTTGTAGAAACGAGAGAGAAAGAGAGAGAGAGATCCGACATGAAAGAATAATTTACACCCATTTTTTTCAACAATGTCTAATTACTATAGCAAACGTATCTATCTTCTTTACTCTTTTTAGTTGATTTTGGCTGATAAATATTGAATACGTCAAGATGTTGTACCTGATGACAAGAGCCGTCAAAAAAAAAAAAAAAAAAAATTGATTTCCCGATTTCCATTTTTTTCTCTCTTTACTCTTTTCCTTTTTCTCTTTCTTTTTGTATTTTTCCCATTAGATAAGCCTTCTTATATCAAATGGCAAACTATATCCCAGAGAATAGTATTGAAGGGTTACGACGTTATAGATATAGCGGAATAGATAAATCACTCGTATCAAGATACGTGTTGAGTCGTTATTGGAACAACTTGATCAAACTATTCCCTCTCTGGATGGCGTAAGTTACATCATTGTCGCGCATATCACAATACTTATTTTGTCCTAGACCCAACATGATTACACTCTTGGGGTTGATGACCATTATGATCAATGTGTTGACCTTGTTCTATTATACGACATCTCTAGGTGAATGTCCAAACTGGGTTTATTATACGTAAGTAGGGATATATGTCTATGTGTGGGATATACTCAAAAGAGGAAATACACAGGTTTGGTATCGGTCTCTTCATTTATCAATCATTTGACGCTATCGATGGTAAACAAGCTAGACGTACAGGTACTTCTGGTCCATTAGGTGAACTCTTTGATCATAGTAAGTAACAAAAAAAAACATAATAAGGGATATGATTTACATCTTTAAAGGCTGTGATGCTATCAACACAAGTTTGGGGGTGCTCACTTGGGCATCAGCTACTTATCTCGGCCAAAGCTGGTGGACAGTCGCATCACTTACAGCCAGTCTTGCCAACTTTTATCTATCGACATGGGAAGAGTATCACACGGGCAGTTTGTATCTGGGCTACTTTAGCGGTCCTATCGAAGGTGTCTTGATGCTCTGTGCCATCCATATGATCTCCGGTTACTTTGGTCCCGCTATTTGGATGTTGAGAGTTAGTGAAGCGTTGCCTAGAATCGATTTCACACATGGACCCAAACTGCTTCAAGTGATAGGATATCTTCAATTGAATCACGTCTTGATCATCATTGGTGCCTTTGTCCTGCTCTTTAATATCCTTTCAGCGTAAGTTTTTTTTCTTTTTTTGAAATCAACAAAAACTCATGTGTGCGTGTGTGCGTGTGTATTAGTGTCTATAACGTCATTTCTGTCAAGATTTGGCCGACAGAGACGTCCCACAAGAACCGCTCGATCCTTGAAGCTCTCTTGGGTTTGTTCCCCTTTATCAACATGTGTATTTGGTCCTACATGTGGCTCACGACTTGGCCTGATCTCGTCACGGATCATCTTGCCTTCTTCATCCCTTTTGTCGGTTTACTCTTTGGTCATCAGGTCGGCCTGATGATCACAGCCCATGTTGCCAAATTAAGTTTCCCCAACGTCAATCTTCCTGTCAGCTTGATCTTGGTCTCTGGTTACTTTTTGGCCAAATTTGAAGATGCGATAGAAAAGTAAGTGTAAAATACAAAAGAAACAGCGGACTCATACTCTATTATAGTGCATTGTATATCATCTTGGATCATCGTTTGATCATCAAGGTATATCTATTCGTTGCCGCTCTTCAATACTATCATTTCGCAAGTAATGTCATCAATCAGATCTGTACATACTTAGACATTGGCTGCTTGTACATTAAAAGAAGAAAGATAAACTAATAAAGACTTTTTTTTATTCTGTTTAAAAATCTGGCATATCATCATCCTCATCTAAATCTCCTTCTGCAATCTCTTGTGCCAATTCTCTCTCTCTTTCTCTTGCTTCCTCAGCGCTTGCCAACTCCTTACGATGAGCATCCATAGGGAAACGCATAGCCTTGACTGCTTCATTATGAAGGTTCAAGCAAAAGTTGATGCGTTGGTGGTAGGCGTTCTGAGGCTCGTTCGTACCGTAAATGTCTACGATTTCTTTACTCTTCATAAATCCTCGAGCATGGTCTAAGGAGGCATCGATCACACCATCACGAATGGCCTTGGACACAATGAATTCGGCATCCTCTTCGCTGTCGAGATGAAGCTTGATACAAATGTCGCGAAGCGAAATCTTGGAATACGAAAGACTGATCATGCGAATGCCGGTCTTGATCACATTGTGACGTAAACGAAGAATGAGCGTATATGTCTTGTCCTTTTTGAAAATCGCGTCGTATTGTCCTAAACCTTCTTGAAACTTGGCGAGATCACCAACACGAACGGCTACGAGAAGCATGAGTTTATCGACACTCTAATTTTTTTTTTTTACCTTGAGTAATGGCCAAGTAAGGAACAAGTGCTTTTTTTAAAATGGGTTGTCTGAAGAGAGATCGTTCAGGGATTTCACCCATTAAGAGCTGAACAACGATAAAGAACTTGTAGACTGTCTGCTGGAATCCTGCCGTGATGTTATTTTGAGGTGCTTTTCGAATAGCCTGTGTCAGGTAAGTATGAGCAGCTGTATAATCCAACTGAAGTGCCTTGAGTCGTCCAACATAGTAAGCATAGCGTGCTGCTTGGTTATTACCAGCCTTCTCAGGGAAGACAGTCTTGGATACAAGCTTGTCAGCCTGATCATACAAGTTGTGATAAAAGTAGTTGCGAAGTAATAAGTTGAGTAGTGTAGCTTGCGATTCAACATCGTGTCTCAAAGTAGCCGTTCGATGTGCGGCTAA
>JAMYHX010000272.1:0-56788 GCA_025529335.1 Rhizopus sp. PT2906 | reverse complement strand
CTTTTTCTAATGAAGTTGAAGGAATTAGAAAGCATTCTTCAAGATTGCGAAGTATTTGGTACATGAAATAAGACTTATTTTATTTCTTTACGTATATACTCATAGCTTACAAGACGAGCCTAAAATTCAATATGAGCAGTATCCAACTACACCTCACTTGGCAGCGCGCATGCTTTATACGGCAGATACTGTCTACAATGATATAGAGGATAAAGCGGTAGGCGATTTTGGAAGTGGTTGCGGTATACTGAGTATCGCTGCCAATATATTGGGCGCAGGATATAGTGTTGGGTTTGACATTGATCCTGATGCAATTAGAATAGCTCAGGAAAACTGTGAACAGTTTGACGTTGCAGTTGATTTTGTCAACACAGATTTGATACAAGCAAATTTAGAAAGATTTCAAGGCAAATTAGATACTATCATCATGAATCCTCCTTTTGGAACGAAAAATAATAAAGGCATAGACATGCTCATGTTGAAAAAAGCAATTGATGTAAGTGCATAAGTGGATGAGATGAATATGAAGAAAGAGTAAGCATCCTTGATGGCTTAATCTATTTTCAAGACGGCTACTACATCAGTTTATTCCTTACACAAGACATCTACAAGAGAACATATAATGAAAAAGGCTCAAGAGTGGGGCGTGAGTTTTGAAGTAGTAGCAGAAATGAAGGTATTTGCAACACAAAGAAGCATGATCTTTTGTTCACTCTATGTAGTTTGATGTACCAATGATGTATAAATTTCACAAAAAGAAGAATGTAGAGATTGCAGTGGATTTTCTTCGTTTTGAAAAGATATAAACTGAATCTTTAAATACCATCAATTAAACTGCAGACCATCACATGTCATATTATTAGTAAAAATGGATGAGTTTCATTTAAGGATGTGTTGTATCAGCTTTAACAGCCGTCTCCCTATTGACACCAGATAAATTTTAGTGGAAAGAGGAGTCTTCAATTGATAACATCATAGATCAGGCACAGCATCAACGTGTTTCTGTATTCTCTAGGGAAAAGATTAAATCTTGTAAGAGGGGGGATTTGGTGCATATTTCTGTTTTTTCATTGGACTTGAGTGCACCCAAGCGAATGCTAATAGTAATTGCCAATATTTAAATAATTAAAATTTAAGCCTTTTAAGAGAAATTAGAGATGCCAGCGTGTGAACTTATCATTTACGGGAACTGAACTGTGATTGAAGAAATATTCACATAAATATGAGCAGTCACTAAGACCATGGATCACCAAATGGCATCACAACTAACACTCTTTAGCTATAAGTATTTCCAAAAATTATTGACACTGATGCCAAGAGTAAAATTCGCACTTGTTAAATTCTAATGTCACGCTAACCATTGGTTGGTTTCGCTTGCTGACAAACTGGATGTCATATATGTAGGAGCCTTGTCGTACAAAATATGAGTATATTAAGCATGAAAGCACTGTCAGATCTCTTTTTACTCTCATTAAAAAAACGAGTATTACAAACTGAGCTTTCAAATTTTTATGAAGACGGGCACGGTAATGCAGTTGATGAATACGGTAGACCTGAGCTCATGGACTACATCATTGATGAGGAGCGATATGCTTTAGAAACAGTTAGTTCACACACACTCAGTACTTGCATAATCATATTCAGGAGAATAATTTCAATGTAGGCTCTATGGCAGATGAAGATGCAAAAGATGACTTAGATGCTTGCATGAAGGATTTATCGACAAAGTAATCATATACGCTTTGTACGGATCAAGTCAAAGCTAGATTCTTTAAACTGATGTTTGAGAAAGTTATGAGTGCTTCAGCTGCTGCAAAACAATTAGGAATTCACGTTTGCACAGCTCAAAGATGGGCTCAAATGTACAAAACGGATCCTGATAGTATTTTTTTGATAAAGCATAAGAAAACCGGTCGCTCGCGTATACTTCATGAAGAATACAAGCAAGTGATCTTGAAGTACATAGATGAGAATCCTTCAGCCGTCTTGGAGCAAGTAATGATGCGTCTACTTCAAAGGTTTCAGGATCTCAAAGTCTCTAAAAGCACTGTCTACAGTTTTGTAAGAACTGAATGCACCTCTCACTCAAAAAGACGCAATTTCAGCCTGTCGATAGGAACAATGAAGAAAATATCCAGAGACATTTTGACTAGGTTCGTAAGTGGGAGTGTACAGACATGTAGATGCATCAATCCATACTGTAGACCCGCCATGGCAGCACCAGATAGATATCGCTTGTGGAACAGAGATATTGCTGCTTGCCTCAACTACATGCACATCCTTCGTGGGTTTCGACGTAATGACATGGTTCCTGATAGGTTTCGCCGGGTTGCTGTTGCTCCTACAAGACGTCGAAGAAGAGAGGACGATCAGGAGCAACTAAGAACTAGAATACGCATAAACAGTTCTCCGTCCTAGTTATCGCTAGGACACATCTAGATGCCTTCGGAGTAAGTTATATATATAGTAATTTTCTTACATAACTAACTGTATAACTCTTTATATTTTCTCTCCTTGGTACTTGTTACTCTCATTTGTATGTCGTCTCCTTCCGCACGCATTTTATTTTTAACCTTTGCGTAAATGCTTTGTTTAATTTATGCCAATTATTTTTTTCTACACGTCATAGTTTTATCCTTTTCTGAAATTTACGTTTAAACGGATTTTTATTTATAAATAATTAAACCTCTAATGGGCGCACGATCGTAATATTACATCTTTCCCGCCCGAGGCAGTTCATAAAGGAAGGATAGTGGTGACTAAAAAACCCTTTTGGGATCAAGGGTAAAAATGTTTTGGAAGGAGTGAATGGGATCAAGTGTAAGATACACTAGTGAGAAGGAGAAGAGGGGAGCCATTCTAAGAGCCTTTGCCCGAGGTGAGTGGGCGGAGTAGGTGGAAGCTTAGCGTGATAGAGATAATCGAGTTCATATAGAATTCTGCATATAGTTGGCCAGCGAATGGTCCACGAGAGCACTGTGTTAGGAGAGTAATTGGTCTTACACTTTATTCACCAATTATTCGCACACTGATAAAAAAAAAAAACGATAATTTCAGACAACAAAATAATAATAAAAAAGAGCCTATCAGAAGCAAAAGAATGAATAAAGAAATAATTAGTATTTCAGTTATTTACATTGATATTAAATACTTACATTATAAAGAAGAGGATTTGTAAGAAAAAAAAAAAGAGACAAGAAAAGTGAGTAAGCTTGTAAAGAGACTATAATACCCGAAGTGCACCAAATAGGGTCAGCGATAACTGGCCTGGATAAGCGAAGAAAAAAAAAGAGAGCAAGAGAGAGAGCAAGGAAGAGAGCGGATGGGACCAAGGTTTGGTAAGAACCAAACTACCCCCCAGCTAACACCGGGTTAGTTTCAATGGGCAATCTATAATACTACATATTAGTTTCTTATAAGAGTAAAGGATATAACATACCTTAGGGCTAGCTGGGGAATAGCTGACCTTACTTTTTGGTCCAAGGAAGAAGAAGAGAAAAAGAGAAGTCAAGATTAGACTATTTATACAAAGTCTCTAACAACTTTTTCATTTTGTTATAAAGTCTTGACCACATTTATCTTTTCTCAAAAACATCAAGCTCATTTTATGTATTAATTGTTGTCTTTTTAAACAATGAAAAAGACATAAAGTGTTTAATTGTTATTGATCTTGTAATGTGTGCGAGTAATTTCTGAAAAAGGAACCAAATATCTAAATACGAACATAGCGGGAATTGAAAATGCATTCATTGACGTAATAGATCCTGGGACAATACAAGCTGAATTTTTTCTTTTTTCTCTTTTCTAAAAGAACCAGCCACTTTTATTGTAAGTAGATACTTTTAAGTGAATAGGATATCTTAATTGAACGCGATATATTCTAGCAATATGTCTAATAACAACGAAGCCGAACATGATCACTCTGTTAAAGAACTTGCTCGTCTTGACAGCTTTGTGAACGCTTCTCCAGGTAGTGAATACACAATCGATCAAAAGGAGCAAGAGCTTTGTCGACAAAACGTGAATGGTCAAAGCGAGTGCATTAAATTGAATCTAGAATGTAAGTGTGATTATCGATTTGATAAGTTTGTTTCGATCTAATCGCGCCATAGATACCCAAATGTTTTCAGAAATGCAAAATCTTGGATTCTTCTGTGCTCTGCCTATGGATCCAAAAAAGATCCATATGGAGTGCCGAAGAGTGTGAAGAATGAATAGACCACGATGTATTATCCAACAATAAAATGTACAGCTAACTCGCCTTCATTCATGTATCCATTACTTCCATATGCATGATGGGCGCATTGTCCTTTTTATCATATAACAGTAATAGTAGATTTTTAAAGTGATAATTTTGAGGGTTTAAAATTTTGTGACGGTTTTGAAAGGAAAAGAAACCGTCTGGTACCAATGAGTAAAAAGAATAAGTATGCAAAAAAAAGGAAGAGCTTCATGAGCTTGCTTTTGATCAATGCAATTTCCTTAAATTGAAACAAAAATCAGTTTATAAATACCCTCGGTTATTTGGAGGCATAAACACGAATGTTAAATCAGGGTCCACCATATGCGAGTAGCGCCGAGCGAATATATTCAATAAAAAAGCTTTGAGCTCCAAAGATAGGACACAAAGACAGAGAGTGCTTCATAGATTCGCTGGGGTATTGATAAATTAGACAAGGCGCTGACCGGACAAAAGGGATTACTACTCGTAGGACTGCAGGAGAAGCCTTCAAGGAGAGTCATTAAAGGTGATAAGCGAAGCGAGGAGGAATTATGCCATCCTGTGCAATCGGAGGACATGGCTGATCAAAGGATAAGGAGATACACTCTATCGCGCATCCGGAAAAAACCAGGTTAATGTTGACAATGCCATTATTATTGTGCTCTTTGATTATGTAAATTTTAAAATAGCCGCAGGAATCATCATTTAAAGGAATACATACATACGCATTGGAAATCAGTCTTTAAGGAGACTTGTACACTTCTGATCACTACATTGATTCTTACATCTGGAAGTATCAAACAAGTGTGCGTCTTTTGTTCTAGATGGTCAAAAAACCTAGGATTTATGGGTGCAGTAGGCTGAAGAACAGTCACAGTAAAGAGGCAGACTGTAATTCTGCATCAATAACATTCTAGTTGTAGTCATTACTACTTGAACGAAAGTATTGTATTTGGTTTTTTGATTGAGTTACTAGAATCAAGACTACGCTATTGAAGAAGATAGGTAGAAATGGGTCTGTTAAATTTGATTTAAAGACATTGCGAGAGAAATACCTACCGTAAGGTAATTATTTTGAAAAGCATTTACAATAATCAGTAACTGTCAGACATTATGATATTAAAGAAGAAAGGATGTCATCATAAAGTCCTCCTTAATTTGGCGTAAGAAAGTCACCTGTTTGTTGTATTTTATAGATGTCTACAATAACCAAGGAGTCATTAGAGACAAGTGTTTTTTAAGTAGTGTTATCTTACTAATAAAAGATGATAGACGTAAAAAGAAGCAAGACAAATGCTCTTTTTTTTTTGAACTTGAAGTAGTACTGTACGTCAAATTCGGATTTCCATATTAGTATAGAACTGATTCCTTGCATAATAACTGCTTACTACAGCTATTTATAATAAACGATGCTTATTAGAGAGTGCCATCTAAAAAGGACATATATGCAACTTGAAATATACTCATCAAATTATGATCAATTGACAGAAAGTATATCCTCAAGGGTATTCACGGTAACAGTTTCTATATGCAATGTGATGACCATATAAATATATATTTATTTATTTATATGCAATAAACATGTAGGGAAAATTGGTTTATGTAACGCGTAGCGTTGTCTTTGACAATTGATGAAATATAAAAGAAAATATATAGACACTTTGTTCTTATCATAGAATCTGTTTAATATATAATAAATGTCCTTATTGTTAACCCTTTTATATTTATAAAAAGTACTTGTACGCTCTTCAGTGCCTCCTTTAGTTGTGCTGTGTCCAGTAGATGATAAACCAACTTTTAGCCCCGACAAAGGAAACATAATTTTAGTCATAAAAAGTCCCCTCTTCAGTTTCTAGACCTCTCTCTCTCTTTTTTTTTTCTTTTCAAGCATAAGGGGAAAAAAAAAGGAAAAGGGAAACAACAAACAGATGATGAGGTTATCTGACCAATCTGATATTAATCAAACAGAAGCCTTACAAGCACAAGCCTGTGTTGAATGGGTAAATAAAGGATATAAAAGAGAAAACGTTTTTTAATGGTATATAGATAAATTCTCTTGACAACATCTCACACAGTATATCTCACATCTCTGAACTTTCAGATGGTATTATTTTATTTGAAATTCTTTCAACCATGTAAGTTTGACAACCAAACATAAAGACTTGCTTAACAAAGCATTTTAGTGATTACAAATGGTTCAAACTTATTCGTTCTGCTGATGTTGGAGAGAATTGGGTTTTCAAGATAAATAACCTCAAAAAATTATATAAGCTCATTTCTCGATATTACGAAGATGTTCTTGGTTACAATTTTAGCAATTTTCCTCTGGTGAATCTGAACGCTATAGCAAAAGAAGCAAATTTTCATGAAATATTGAAGCTATGTAATTTTGTTATATATACAGCTGTTGTATGTGCGGATAATGAGAAATATATCCAAAAGATTCAGCAATTGTCTCCTCAGAGTCAGCAACAACTTATGCTCTTAATTGATAATGTAGGTTTGCTTAATCAAAAAAGGGCGCGTATATTGATCATGTTTGACATAGTTTATGCAATATACACAAGATAATCGACAGGACGAATTACAACAATCCTCTGCCAATTATACCCCACGTAGCTCGTATGCAGATGACGGATCATATCAAAGTGAACTATTGAGAATGTCAAAAGAGAAAGAGGAGCTAGAAGTACAGAATAGACAATTGATCGATAAACATTCAGAGCTCTTGATTAAATATGTAATTGATACTGTTTGAAACAGAGAATGACAATTAGCTTATTCCCTTTTTCTTCAGGATAAACTCGAGGCAGACAGAACAGAACTACAGAATAGACTGAGAGATATGGATGCAGCTGTTGCACAGGCAAACGAAACAGGAAGAGCTGACTATATCATGAGAACAGAAATTGAGCATTTGAAACAGGATTTGTAAAGATCGATATGCATTATTCATTCTCAATTTATAACCTCGTTCATCTTTTCTTGATATAGACAACGAAGTGAAGATATAAGGCAGGAGCAGGAAAGACGATTAGAGGAACAAAGCGGCCAAATTAAGGAGTTGCTGCGAAGGGTAAAAAAGCGAAAGCGTGGGAAAGCGCTCAATAACAATATTCTCTTTAGAGTGAAGACGCTACAAAGTATGAAGAACAAGCAATAAAGCTAAAAGATCAGTTAGACGAATACAGGCACACAGCAGAAAAGCTTCAAAAGGCAGAGAATGTGATTGAAAAGTACAAGAAGAAATTAGAAGAAACTGCTGATCTCAGAAGGCAGGTTAAGGTAAACAGACAATATAAATGATAAGACAATATAATAAAATCATGAATAGCTACTTGAAGAGCGAAATCATGCCTTACTGGAACACTCACAGAAACTAGAAGAGGAGTATGGCAGTCTTATAGCATTCAAGTCCTTGATGGAATCATACAAAGATCAAGTAGCAGAGTTGCAGACTCAAAATAATGAACTGATACGAGAGAAGAACCGACTGGACTATGAGCTTGTTCAGGCGACAAAGAAGCTTGAGCTGATGGAAGATGAAAGATTACGAGATTCAGATCGTATACAACTTCTTGAGGATCATCTTCAGGAAGCACAGCTTGGAAGTATGCATCTTTTTATTCACCTTTTACTTGATTCTAACTTTTTGTTTCTTTATAATAGTGGGTGCTGTTATCACAGACAAGCCTACTACTCAGCGTTCTAAGGAGGTCGATGCTGACGATATGGACATAGATGATTTCAATTTAAATGATTCCTTGGAAGACACATTGAAGGAAACCAACGTCACCGAACTGTAAGATTACCTTTAACAATAAGCATATTTAAATGCTCACATTCAAATAGTAAACTGGCCAATCGACGACTCGAGCGTCAGGTCAAGAAGCTCCAAGAGGAACAAGCAGCCGGCCGTAGCCAGAAAGCAGTTGTGCTTCAACATTTGCTTGATGATGCAAACCGTTTAAAGACACAGTTTGAAAAGAGTTATATCGAAGTGTCTCAGGAACGTGATATCTTGCAAAGTGACATGGCACGCATTCGAGAAGGTATACCTGATGCACTTGTTGACCAGTCAGCACATACACTTTCTCTTCGTTTGCACACCATTGAACTTGAGAAAGAAATCAAGTCTTTGCGCGAAACTGTAGCTAAGCTCGAGAAAAAAATCGAAGAAGGTAGATTTAATGATGCTGAGGGCGCAGAAGACATCCGCACCAAGTATTATGAAATGGAGCAAAAGTCTAAGCACTTGGAGGAGCAAACCAAAAAGCAACTTGAGGATATCAATAAGCTCTTGCTCGAAAAGGATGCTTTGCAAGGACGAAGTCTCGAGCAGAATGATGAGTTACGAGAGCAGCAAAGACTTAATAGTGAAATGAAGGCATCATTGGCTGCTTATGCTGCTCAAAACGATGAACCTCTCAAGCAGCAGAATGCTCATTTGCAGCAGCAAGCGATACAATTGCAGGAGCAATTAAGAGAAGCTCAACTCAAACTTAAGAAAGCCAAAGAGGTGGGAAAAAAAAGAATTAGTTAGAATAATGCAAAGAACTTACCTTTGTCAATAATAGTTTATCAAGCAACAAGATAAGTTATTAAAGGAGCAAAAGTATGATGGAAACTCTGGCAATTTTGATGAAGCTGTTTCATCATTAAAAGCTGAAGTTGCACTTCGTGAAGAAGAAACAGAGAAGCTCAAGAAGCAAATTCACGAACTTCGCCTTCAGTCTCGTCGTGAGCAACATCTTATTATCTCTGCATGGTACGATATGTCGAGAAGAGCAACCAAAGATATCATTATGGCCAAAGCTTTCCCCAATTCATGGCTTGGACAACAACGATACACCCTTGATAACCAACTCAAGAGACGTTAAATTACTAGTAAATAAATAAGAAGAGTGTAGTGTAATTTCTGTCTTTTTATTATTATTTCCTTAAACCAAAAATGATCTCAGTTCCTGTTCTATGCTCATCTTCTCTTACGCAGTAAATGGTTGTTTCAGTGGTATTGTTAGGCTGTAAACATCGTATATTGATTCCTGGTATAACTTGCACTAGCTTTCCCTGACATAGATTATAAGTTTTTTGTAATATAAGCATACGATGACCACTTACAGTATCTACATGTCTAATCTCTATAAAGCTGCTATCAAACGCTAGAATGAAAGGATGATGAAAAGAAAAGCTGTGAGGATGCCCTTCCCACTCAATCATCCAGTCTGATTTTATTCTTCGACCTTTTCTATCAATGCAAAAGGCGATCTCTGAAAATCTCTTTTAGTTTTGATATTTGCGAAAAAGTTTACTATACCATTATAACAAAGTAAAATACTTCCATTAGGATGCTTAAACATTGCGAGTGGCCGAAGTGTCTCCCTTTGCTTGATAAATTGATGACTTTGATCATTTGGGTCTAATACACCTATGTAAAGAGGCATGATGAGATAATGTGAGAATGATTTCTATCAATAGCTTTTACTTTGAACTCCTGCTGATGCTATATCGACCATTTGGAAACCTTTGGCGCTTCCAACGCAGACAACGCTTTTAAAGAATTGAATGGAAGTAGCTTCTCCCGGTATGTACAAATCTTTAAATAGGCAAAGCGAGTCAGCTGCACTTGTCCTCATAAAGACGCCTGTACCCTTGCTAATTTTCTTCTTTTTCATATCCTGCGTATTTGATCGAGGCTCAAGTACGCGAATAGTTGATGTCATCGCATTGTATTTTACATAGCAAATGAGAGTTCTTTCTACTGGTTTATCTGCAGACGTCGTCTTGTCAAACACTTTTCCCACTTTAAAAAATGAGACACTGCTGCTTATCTTTCGCAAACGCTGACTATTGCCTGAACATTCCACGTCATTTGAAGTAGTGTTGGCCTCCTTCTGCTGTTCGAGACGTATTGTAGTCAATAATCTCTCTCCATCTATTAATGTGTCCAAGCAGCAAAAGTACAGTGTTTTGTCAGCCAGTATCAACATGATTTTTAAATCGTTCAATATATCAATCTGTGAAACTTTGTTGAGATGTAGAACACGCTTGATTCCTTCGTGTTCGTCATCTTCATTGTTATCCAAGTGTTTGACGTACATTCCGTGATCACATCCAATAAACAGGAAATGATTATAGGCAGCCGCACAATTTACTTTGAAGAATGTGTTGAAGAACTGGTGACTAATATTTTCAATATTGAACGCTTTTGTTTGCTCCATTATCATTCTCTTGTGATTTTCGATTGTGTCTAACCACTTTCTCTGGCTTGCTAACGTAGAGGCATACAATGTCAGAGTGCCCGAACCATGTCGACCCAAGTGAGTAAAGTTTAGGGGAAATCTTGTTTTATGGCTATTGCTTCCGGTGGACGAAGTAGAATAAGATGGTAGAAGGAATATGGCGTCTGTCGATGATCCTATTGTATAAGGTATAATCGAACTTGATCTTTTGTTAGGCTCAGGTAACGAGATAGTCAATAAAGCAAGAGGGATGGGCTAAAATAAAAGCAAAGAAGAGTTCATGATCAAAACACGACCAAGTAAGTTAATTTACCTTTTTATATAATTTGTATTTTTCGGTGTGATCAAAATATTTTGATTTCATGATAAGCAAACAATGATCCAGTATGTAAATATGAATATCTGCTGCTTCAGATGTGTGATTTAATACTTTTCTTTTTAAGGTTCCTTTCAATATAATTCGACGCCCTTCAGCTAGTAGGTTTAGTTCATCCTTAAAGAAGCAATTAAAGACAAGAAGACAGTTTAACTACTCATCAGCTTACCTTATACGGATAATTCTTTGTAGTATCCGATAGTTTTTCATGTAAGAGTTGTAAACAAAATCTATTTTCTGTCTTTCCTACTTCTTCATTGACTCTGGACAGAAAATTACTGATTATTTCCATTACCTTTGGAAGTGCTGCTGTATCTGGATTATCTTCTGGTGTTCTTTTCAATATCTCTTTTAATAAAAGATTGTATCGACCTAAGCGCGTCGTTGGCTTTGCCAGGTAACCGTTTAGCTCCAGTTTGCGTGATTCAGGAAGTTTTTCAACATTCTACAAATGTAAGCCATTTTTTTTTGTTTATTATACTTTATTCTACCTCGACAAACTTTGCAAACGCGGGGTTTGATGATTTTTCAGTTTCGAAAATATGCCTGCTAATGAACTGATGCGCACCATACGTAACAAAGGGTTCAAAAGATTTGACATGCTTTAATAGTATATGTCCTATATGATCAACCACTTGATGGGTAGACTGATATAATGAGAGCTCTTGTACGAGCAACTGATTTGTTTTTCTAACTTGAGATATATTCCAAAACAGATCTTTAATAAATTGATCACGTCTATCTTTCTGTATGCAATCACTGTTTTTCAAGGCAAAGATCCAATTCTTTTTCAAAGCTATGAGCAAATACTCTTGTCTTTTTTTTTGTTTTACCTCTTCTACATAAGCAAGGTCATTCACAAAATCTTGTTCTGTATAAATCAATTCAAATATATTTTCTTGTCGATTCCTTTCCTTTAGTGATAAATTATTCAAGACACTTTTTGGAACTGCATACTGCCATAGTCTATCTTCCTGCAAAGTAATGTTAGAGGAAGTTTAAAGATATAATGCAGATGTACCCTTTTCTCAACATTCAGTGAGTTCTGGCTGATCGATCTTTCTACCTTGATTTTACTATCCCTAATTGGACTAGAGCCCTGAATGTCTTGCATAAGAACTCTTCTTGTAACACTTGTAACATCAGATGCAAGGCTTTACCTTTCTATTGTTTGTAGGACATGATGTACTGTAGCATATATTGTCAATAGAGCAAGTTGGTGAATAACAGCGTGTCCACAAAGTGAACACTCCGTTAGGCAATCCCGCATTTCTTCGTTCATCTTTTGTTGCCTTTCTATTAGTTATTTTTCTTTTTGTTGGCGTTGGTATCCCGTTTAATTCTTTGAATTGATATAGTTCTTTATCTGAATCTCTTAGTTTATGCTCATAATTTACATCATGAAAGTACTTTTGGTGATTCAATGCTCGTCCGATTAGTATTGCCAATTCTCGATCTGAAGTTCTGAGGATAGAACAAAGCTTGTCCTGTAATTGTGTGAGTTACATAGTCTTTTGACATGAAAAAGAAAAAATATTTACCACAGCATCTTTTCCATCAAATACATCATGATATATGATATTATCCTTTACCCTTGTGCCAACAATGATACTTTCTTTGAATGCCTCAGCTATGTTGGAGAGAAGCGCAGGATAAGCACATGATATGGTATTGGGCACTTTCTGTTCAAATGAAAATGACTGTGATCGTTCGTTTTTAGAATAGCTTCTATTTCTTCTATATAACGATAAATTATGTACACTTTCTGCCGATTTTCTTATTGGACGTGTTAATGTGCTTGATGAGCTTGCCCATAATTGATCCAACTGAGCTAATTTGCATGAATAAGTATCACCCTTACTCAGATTCTTCTCCTTCCTCCCTTTTCCCCCTAAATCTTACATTTACTTGGAGATAATGTAGAGAGTTTCGCCCTCATAGGTGCAGTTGACTTTGATAGCTTTAAAAGCAACTTGCTACTATTCCTTCTGATGATATGATCTGAACTTTTTTGAAATTCAGATGCACTGTTATTGTTATTATTATTATTATTGTGTTCCAATACAATTTTAGGCTCCTGGTCGGACTGTGGTTCATATAGTGTCATTTGAGGTTCTTGTCGCGGCAACTGTATTTTATCAGGAACGTTTTGATTTGATGATAATTGACCTTGCTGAGAAAGATAGTATTGATTTCGAATTGCTTCTGCTGGAGTCATGTTTATTTGTTTGTACTCTGTCATATATGTATGCTGTATAGGTGTATGTACCATAGAGAACGTCTTGATAGATAATGAATGTAAGTTATATTAAACAAGTTACCCTGAATATTAGAAAAAAAAAAGAGAAAATATAAATAAATGTATAATGTATATTTATATAAACAAAGGATCTGCTATTTTTTAAGGAGATTATACACACATCATCGTCATCTATTCCAAGTGACAACATTTTTTTTTTATTATATTTATTCTTTTTTTCTTTCTTTTTATTTGTTTTACACGAAAAATGAATTGGACTGGTGGTAAAAGGTACACAAAGTATAAAAATCATCTCATGGTTGCCATAGTAAAAATATAGAAATAAAATACCAGGCAATGGTGTAAAGTCACTAAAGCGCCGTATCTTATTTTCAAGCCTCAAACAGACTTCTTTAGGTAGACAAGGTTCGATCTACTGCTTCTCTATCGTCAATAATCTTGCCTTTTTTCAGAAGTTACAGCAACTATCTGAATCTAGTCATTCTCATGTGTACAAAAAGAGTGGCGTTGAACCTAAAAAGTTATACATTTTTTGAAAAAGTCCTACTTTTTCCTCCTCTCTCTTTTTTCTTTACGAAATAAAATGGCACAGTCCAAGCCCTTTCATATAAATGATTACCCGGTTGTCATTGGCATTGACTTTGGTATAAAAAAAAAATGAGTGTAGTATAGTAACAAGTAAACTAAGTCTCGTTTCTCGGTAATTTCTAGGTACAACCTTTTCTGGTTGTTCTTACGCATTTATACAAAATGATGAAGTAGTAGACATTGTTCGCTGGTAAGACTAAATTTATTGTCATCACTAGATTAACTAAATGGCTTTTTTTTTGTTCTTAAATAGGCCAAAACAAAACAATAATGTTTATCCCAAGGTAAATAAAAAGCAATGAACAAGGGAAGACATTTATATAAATTCCTTCATAGGCACCCACGCTTAACTTTTACCAAGGCAACACTAAAGAGATGACACAGTGGGCAAATGCTGCTCGCTTAGAAATGCAGCGTCCAAATTCCCGTAACTCAGTTTTATTAAAGCAATATAAACTTTATTTGGACGAAAATATTGCAAAGGAACTGCCTCCTCTTCCTAACGGTTTAACCATCGTTGAAGCAATATCTGACTATCTCCGTGCTTTCCATGAACACGTTGTGTCTGAATTGAAAAAGGGCTTTGCAAAGAACTATAGCCAACATCAATATAGATATGTAAGTCACATTTATCATTGCTTGGCTTATACTTATTCTGTCCCTGAAAGTGTTTGACTGTTCCTGCCATGTGGTCTGATAAAGCGAAAGCAACTATGCGTGAAGCCGCTATTATGGCTGGACTGATAAAAGAAGATGATCACCGTGATAGACTGATGCTTATTTCTGAACCTGAAGCTGCTGCCCTTTATTGTGAAAAGAAGTGTGAACAATTTAATTTAAAGCATAATGATAGATTCATGATTTGTGATGCAGGAGGTAAACAATAACAATTAAGTAATTATTATAATACTTATCAACTCCTAGGTGGTACTGTCGATTTAATCGTTTTTGAGATTGATGAACGCAGCGGAAGAAAGTTACGTGAATGCACTAAAGGTCATGGTCAATCCTGTGGTTCAGTGTTCTTAGATCGCAGAATGCGTAAATTATTGAAAAAGAAGTTTAAAGAGTACTTGTCTTCCATTCCAGCCTCTGCTTTTGAATCAATGATGGATAACTTTGTTGAATTGATTAAACCACAATTTGATGGCATAGAAGATCAGTTCATCACATTGCCTGCTTCAATGAATTTAGCATCACTAAACAACCCAGCTATAGGACTTGAAGATGGTGTGCTTTGTTTAACAGCGGCGGAGTTAAAGAAGGAGGTATTTGAGCCTGTTATCAAGGAAGTTCTCAACTTGTGTGAGGAGCAATTGCAAAAGGCTGGAAGGTTAGAAGCTATCTTTTTAGTAGGCGGTTTTGGTTCATCAAACTATTTATTTGAACGTGTTCAACAAGAATTTGGTTCCCGTGTTGGCCTTGTGGCTGTTCCTCCTCGTTGTGAACTTGCGGTTGTTCGTGGTGCTGTCTACTTTGGCTTAAACCCTCGCATAGTAACAACACGTATCCCTCGTTACTGGTACGGTATTGATACCACTACTACATTTGAAGAAGGTGTTGATCCACCAAGCTATAAGATCGTTCGTGCTGACGGTAGCGTGCGTTGTGATAATCGTTTCTCAGTTTATGTTAAAAGAGGACAACCATTGGATATCGATAACTGTGTCTCAAAAGATTTCTTTGCTTATTACCCCCATCATACTACCTGTACTCTATATGCAGCTGATACTGAAGAACAGCCTAGGTATACAACAAGTCCAGGTGTACATAAAGTTGCCAACTTTACTATTCCCATGCCTGCTTTAACTGGTGTAATGGAAGGCGAAAAGGTCGATTTAACAATTAAAATGTATTTTGGTGAAGTGGAATTAAGAGTTGAAGGTAAAGAAACATGTTTGATGATAAGACTTGCTAACATCGTCTTATAATAGCTGTCATTCGTGGAAAGACATATGGAACTACTTGTACCTTTGATTCAGACTAAGATTATACAAAAAATAAAAATCAAGGACAAATTTACTTTTATGAAGATTGGAAATAGAAATATACAAGTCCTTCTTTATCTTTTCTTCTTTTGTGTGTGTATATCTGAGAAAGGTCTATCATATAGTGTATGTATTTTGATAGCTTAGCAAATATAGTCCCCATAGCTATCAATTAGCATTTTATAAGTAAAGGAAAAGTGTAGACCATTAAATGAGAAGCTTGATATTAAATAAAATGGTATAAAATGAGAGCACAGAATGATACAAGTTGAAGCAGCTTTAGTTGACTGAAATGTCAACCTTTACTTTTGATAATGAATAATATTATCTTCATTTTTGTTGCATGCATTAAATAGCCTTATTTATTAGTATTCATGTCTTATTTTCTTAAGAGTCTCACAGAATGTTCACCAGGAAAGACATTAGTTGCCTGTAAAGAAATCAAACAAGATTTGAAGAAAATAAATAACGGAGTTTAAACGAGGTCGACGCGTCACCTGCTGACGGAGACTCATTTCTACGTATTTCGTAGACACTGGACGCGTGTATTGCTTTGTAGCTGCCCCTTTGTCTCTTTTTTTTTACATAAATAAATAAATAATGTCTGGATACGATCGTGCTTTAACAGTTTTCTCACCTGATGGCCACTTGTTTCAAGTCGAATATGCTTCTGAAGCTGTTAGAAAAGGAACTTGTGCTGTATGTAATATAAATTTGCAAAGCAAAAGGACACATGTTTATATAATTCTTTAGGTTGGTGTTCGTGGCAAAAATGTCGTTGTCCTTGGTGTTGAAAAGAAGTCTGTTTTAAAATTGCAAGATCCTAGAACTGTTCGTAAGATCTGTATGCTTGATGATCACATTTGTATGGCCTTTGCAGGTAAAAAAGAAAAGAAAAGAAACAAAATTTATTCATACATTCTCAATTGAAATATAATAGGATTAACTGCTGATGCTCGTGTCTTGATTAATAAGGCTAGAATTGAATGTCAAAGTCACCGTTTAACTGTGGAAGATCCTGTAACTGTCGAATATATTACACGCCATATCGCTCAAATCCAACAAGTAAGATTATAATAATGAAAAGAGAACCGAGATGACTAATACATTGAATAGAAATATACCCAAAGTGGTGGTGTACGTCCTTTTGGTATTTCTACTCTTATTGTAGGATTTGATCACAAGGAGCCCAAGCTATATATGACGGAACCTTCTGGTATTTATACTGCTTGGAAGGTAAGGAGCCTGTTGATTTTATTGAATATAGTGACTAATGATTTATGCATAGGCAAATGCAATTGGTAGAAGCTCAAAGACAGTTCGTGAGTTTTTGGAAAAGAACTACAATGAAGATATGGAGGAAAATGAGACAGTCAAATTAACTATCAAATCCTTGCTGGAGGTTGTTCAGACAGGTGCAAAAAACATTGAAATCGTTGTCATGACTTCAGAAGGAGAAGTTAAGGTACACAAGAGCGAATGATATATGATTGTATATTAACAGTAATAATAGCGATTAGAACAAGAACAGGTTGAAAGCGTTGTTGCTGAAATTGAAAAGGAAAAAGAGGAGGAAGCTGAAAAGAAGAAGAAGCCTAATGTACCAATGGGCAGTGCTTAATTATGATGTATTCATTCTATTGTGTGTATGAAAGATAAATGACTTGATACTTCATCCAGTGTGTTTGTGTGTATATGTGTGTGTGTATACTGTTTATAATCACAAATCCTTGTGCGTTTTATTCTATAATCATGTAGCAACATTGTTTTGACAACATTTCGTTATTACATGCCATGAAGTGAAAGAACAACTTAATATGCTATCTTTTACACAAACAAGATGTCAACCCAATTTTAAAAAAAAAAGATAAAGACCTTTATGTCTTTTCTAATTGAATATTTTATATAAAACGTAAAGGTGTTTACCAGAATACACATATATTTGAGCCAAATTCAAGAGGGAAGGGGAGGGGCTCAATCTCTATTCTTAGAAAAGGGTTATTTACATCAATCTGATCAATTCTTATAGATACAAACATTTAAAAAGGGGATTAGCCCTCTTGTTTTTTATGTGTATATGCTTTATTATAAATTCTTTAATTTGCCGGATAAAATATTAAAGTGCTAAATGTAAATTATAGTACACAAATGTCGGGTTCTGTTATGTATACTTCGTAAGTATGACATTTCTATGTTATGTTGGTGTAACACTATGGTTGTATGATCTACTTTTTCCATTTCGTGCTGCTCTGGACAACAAACAAAACCATTTATTTGATTACTCATTGGATATAATTGTTTCTACTCTAGCCCAATTTCCGGTTTTTATCACAGATCTTGCAAATGGCGCCACGGCGTCATAGGACTTTAAAAGAGGGTCTTGTTCATTCCAGAATTGCGTAATAAAGTTAGAGATACAGTCCGCACGAGCAGGCATATGGTTGTTATTTATACTGATGCCTTTCTTACGGCCAAAGTCTTCTATTGGTTTTTCATTGCATACAAATGTTGATGGTGTACGACTAAGGCCAGATGCCATCATGGCAAAACCAAGATCTTCACAATTAAGTGCCTGATCTACATATTCATGTAATTTAGGCTCCAATAAACTATAAAGTAGTGATAAGTAAAAAAAAAAAAAAAGCCAAAAGTAATAATAAAGAACAGTCATCATTACCATGTATAAGCAAACAAATATTCGGATCGGATAAACATACTCTTTGTTAAAACAAGTGTATAAGGTGCTCTGTTGGTCACTTTGTAACTTGCTTGGTGTGTTTCCGGATCATATCTGTGTAAACGAGGGAAATGACCTACCACGCTATCTTTACGTGATCTCCATACCTATATCGATCTGTGTTACAAGAAGAGTATAGAAATTAAAAACGTAATACTTGCATTAAAAGCGGATTCGAGGTCTTGTAAATCAATAAAGATGTCGTCATCCATAATATAGACTGCTTCTGTCTTCAAATCATCAACAGGATTGAATCTATTGTTGAGTGAATCATAAGATTGTTTAAGTACTTTAAGTCGAGAATGATCTTGAATGGAATCATAGATGGAAGCGGGAACATCTAAATTTGGATTGTGCCAAGTGATGTAGATGGTATGGACCATATCAGACTTGAGTAAATGTCGAATGAGTAGAGAGATACGTTCTATTCTTTCTGGATTATAAGTGCTAATCATTACAGAGAATTTATCTTGAACAGTAAAGTGGTGTATATTGTTTATGGATTGCAAATAACCATCGCATACATCATTTTGCCTTTGTTGGTTCTTCCATTCTGAGACTAGTGCTTAAAATAAGATAATGTCTATAAATATACATTGTATTTTTATACCTGGGTTCAAAAAATGCCTTAGACCATTACTTGCTTTACGCCAATAATAGAAAGGTATAGGATCATAATGTTTTGACCAATCTGTGTCATTATACATATGAAAGTTCCATGGTTTCATTGGACCATTGTAAACATAAAGATGCTATAAGGATTGATATGATTAGTAATGTTATTTTAATTCCTTTTATTTTTCCTACTTGTAATAACTTGTTCGTAGCGTTGTGTAGCTGAAGTTGAATAGATTTTGACGTCTTGTAATCTCGAACCATCGATTCAAAATGATCGGGGCTGGGTTCAAGTAGGAGAAGAGAAGGACTGAGTTGATTCGACAGAATAGCAGAGTTTGGTAATTGATAAAATAATTGATCTACGTCCTAAAATAATAAAGTTAGATACCAGGTGATAACATAATGATTGCATTACTTTATCAAACAAAACGTCATGAGTAAAATAGACAATCTTCTTATAGTCAAGCATGGCCCATAGGTTAAGTAAAGCATGTTGACTGTTCATACAAGAGGATTGAGCAAAAGAAGTCTAGATGTGTATATGTTGATTAGTAAATAGATTAGAAAAGTATGATCAACATTACTCTAATGATTTTAGTATCAAGTCTTTCTAATTGTTGAATAGAGTCATTTTCTATATAGATTGAGTCAGGTATTAACACAATGACATCTGCTTTTGATGATGGCTTTTTTGAAAAGGCGAGTTGAAGAGAATAAATAGATACAAGAGTGGGTTCAATCTATATATGATGTGAATGAGTACAAGTTTATATGTATACATTAGTATTTTACTATTGAATTATCACAGATAATAGTTGCATATGCATGCTTCTTGTCAAACATTTGAAATATATCTTTCTTTCTATGATTTGGTGAATATGTAGTTATCCTTAATGACGGATAGAGAGTAAATAGTAATAATAGACAGCACAGAAATGTGGATAATGCAAACATGTAATATCTGTTATTCATTTTGCTTTTAAGAAAGGAAAGAAGAAGAAGACAAAGCCATTGAATCTAGTTGCAGAAATCAAGATAAATAGCTTGTTCTGACTTTAAATTAATAGAGGTCATACTAAAAATAATTTTGGGTTGTACTTTGCTTCCCTGTTATCTTGTTCTGTACAAGAACAAAAAGGCACTAATATTTCCTAATTAATATATTTATAATAAATATGTTTCATATTGATTTGAGAAGGCATTATTATCGGTTAATAGGTATTTGATCGTCAGTTACACTACTGACAATCAAGGCAATATTCTACAAGTATGGGCATAATATTATATATAACACTAGAGTCACAGATAATATAAATGGTGTCAGTAAAGACTGTGCTAACTATCTTTAAAGTTGATAAAGACATCCAAGTGGATAATCGACCATTTGCCTTTTTATTAAATGATCGACGCATTAAGAATGCCAAGAGACTAGTCTGACATTAAAATATAGAATGTAACAATGGCTCTCTCTTTTTTTTTCTAATAACTGAAACATTATCTCCATAGATCAAAGGTCTGGTGCTATCGTCATGTCTTATCTCAGACGGATGGCTTCAGTTACTTTAGCTTATATCATTTAAAACAATGATAATTCTTGTAAATTGCTTCTTTCCTTTGCTTAACAATGTCATATCATTCATATTGCTCATAAAGCAGTAAAATTTGATGTGTATAAAGGCTAATCGCTCTGGACTTGAGCAAGCTCACATTAAACATTTATCCGTCCGACTTGACAAGGGGAAAAGAGTAGAGTATACTTTAAAGCTTAATTGTCCTTTTTTAATAAAAAAAAAAACTAAGCATAAATCACCTTGAAAGTAAGAAAAATACGCTTCGATACCAATGGGCCATTCCTTGGTCAGATCCTGGTTTATAATGTCTTCATTATTCAGTAGAAATGTACTTTCCGTCAACGTTAAATACAGCTTTATTTT
Organism: Rhizopus sp. PT2906; assembly: GCA_025529335.1. NCBI lineage: Eukaryota > Fungi > Mucoromycota > Mucoromycetes > Mucorales > Rhizopodaceae > Rhizopus > Rhizopus sp. PT2906. Next base: position 35,823 of record JAMYHX010000272.1, on the reverse strand, counting down.
GTCTATTTCGTGATATTCTTTCTTGTTCCTTTTACATTGAACCTATTAATAAACCTTGATTCCAATGGTGACTGCCCAATGCATATATTTTATACTCTAGTTCAGTTATTGTCATCTGTTATCACCAAAGTCTTTGCTGTAAATTGAACAAAAACCCACTTGTCAGTCTCAATGTCTTTGTTGTAAATGATTGGATGTCGTCTACTTAAATAACGTCGTAGTTCTAATATTTGCCCAATTATATTGTAATATAAGTTAAGCTTCCGATATGATTTTGCAAAGGGGGTCTTTTCTGTCGCGCATTTTCACTTTTTTTCCATTCTATTGATCGTTTATTGATCATTATGACAACACTTCAGGTTTATGCACACAGGCTCAATGATAGCACTCTATGTAAATAGTACAGGCTTATATTATGCTTATACTTACAACATTGCTATAGCACCTAATTTAAGAGTGACAATCGCGAATGAATTAAGAGATCAAGTCGAGATGTTTCAAACACTTGAATATCCAAAGTTTTTATCAACTTTACTTCCTGTATTTATGGACATTTTACAAAATGGAAGCCCATTATTTCAAAGTAATGCACCTGAACAAGTAAAATCGAGGATTTTTTACTGTATTTAATAGCTATTAAACATGATATATTATAGAAACTACGTAACATCATTTTGGAAATTATATATCGATTACCACAGACAGAGCCATTAAAAGAATATGCATATGACTTATGCACCATGTTGATGAACCTCATTCGTGTCGAGAATGAAGACAATGCCGTCGTTTGTGCAAAGATTATCATTGATTTGCATAGAGCTTTTAGAAATGTATTAGAAGATCAAGTGCAACCCTTCTTGGATATCGTCCTGGATATATTTAAAAATATGGAACAAACAGTAAAAGATCTTTTTGATGCTCCAAGCACTCCTCTTGGATCAGCTACAGTAAGTCTTGATTTCCTTAATTATTATTCATTAACCTTGGTGTTATAGCCTGGCATAAACCCTTTACTCGTAGCTTCTCCTAGACCTAATTCACCTGCTGAAGTACCTGAATCACCTTCAAAGCCATTGCAAAAGAGTATGTGTAGCTTTAAAGTCTTGACGGAATGTCCAATCATTGTCGTTCTACTCTTTCAAACTTATCGACAAATCGCATCAGAAAATATTCAAAAATTTATACCTTTAATCATTCAAGTAAGTTGATTTCTTTTGACTAAACCATCATAACTTATTCTGTAGATCCTGAGTCTGCAACCAAAACCCCAAGCCGAGGCTGCAAACGCTGCGCAGGCTCGTGGCGAAATATTTGTAGGTGTCTGCCCTGAAATCAGAAATCGAGCTTTATACAATGACTTTATGGTAGCTCAAGTGAAAACAATGTCATTTTTGGCATATATTTTGAAGAGCTATAGCCAATTATTACGACCTTATCAACAACAAATACCAGACTTTGCACTTCGATTGCTGAGAGAATGTCCACCAGAATCAACAGCAACAAGAAAAGAGCTGCTAGTGGCTATTAGACATATTCTTTCAAATGAATTCAGGGCTTCATTTGTACCAAAGATTGACTTGTTATTAAATGAAAAAGTTCTTATCGGTACTGGAGTAACTTCATATGACACTCTGCGGTAATGTTGCTTTTAAAAATCAAGGCGTTTTATTGACATTGTTATTATGAGTAGTCCTCTTGCATACAGCATGCTTGCCGATTTTGTTCATCATATTCGCTCAGAACTTTCACCTGCTCAACTCTACCGAACTGTATATATTTATTCTCGTAATCTCCATGATGCTACATTAGCGCCTAGTATTCAAACCATGTGTGGCAAACTGCTACTCAACTTGATTGACTGTATCATTAAAATCCCTGATAAATCCGAGGGAAGAGAACTGCTGATGCGTATTTTAGATGCATTTGCAAGTAAATTCGCTTCGTTAAATATCCTATTCAAGACATGTTTAAAGCAGCATTTAAAAAAGAGCAATGCCTTGCAATCGTCACAGATATACCCAACCAATAGCAATAGTAATAGCAGTACTGTAGAAATACAAGATAGCTTTGATTACGACAGAGCCAAGCCTATAAATACTACATCGTCCGTACTCGATACACAACACGATGGAATCAAGGATGCTCGGTTTTTATTTAAAAACTTTACTGTCGGTTTGAAGTCTTTATTCATTGGACTAAGGCACTGTAATCCTTCGCCTCCACCAGAGACCAATATACAGTTATACTCTCAGTTTGTCCGGGGCTTTACACAACAGGATATTCACGTTCTCATAAGACTGTTCAGAGAAGGTCTTGTCTGCTTTGAATACTATAACGTAGATCAGTACGGTCCTAATGGCAGCCTTCCTTTTGAAAATATAAACTATGAAGAACTAAAGAAGACCTCTGTTGGCTGTAATAACCTATCTCTTGTAATTGGTACTCAGGCAACTACAGAAAAGGAGACTTTGGAAACATTCGCTGCTGTTTTTACCCTTCTGGATCCTGCCATTTTCCAAGAAATATTTGTATCTCAAATGGGGTTTTTCTTTGACAGGATGCTCATCAATACCTCACTTGTTCACATTGCCCAATACTTTCTAGTCAATGAAGTGTCTAGCCAAGGATTTGTTAGCATACTGCTTCAATTTCTAGTGGATCGATTAGAGCAGTTAGGTGGAGAAGATATGCACTATTCAGCAGTACAACTGCATTTATTCCGATTATCCTTTATGGCTATTAATCTATTTCCCAACTTTATTGAACCTGTTCTCCAGCCCTATCTTAGTAGCTTGGTAGTCTCCTGTTTCAAACTATCAGCTAAAGCAAAAGAACCTGCAAATTACTTTCTATTGCTCCGTGCCATGTTCAAGAGCATAGGTGGTGGTCGTTTTGAACTCTTATACAAGGAAATTGGCCATTTAATTCAAATGATACTCGAAGGCTTGAATTCACTGCTGACACTTACCCATAAGCCGGAAATGCGAAACTTGCTTGTCGAACTAGCTTTGGCTCTCCCGGTTCGATTAAGCACGCTTTGCCCATATCTACCATTATTAATGAAGCCACTGGTGATAGCCTTGCAAGCTGAAAATGAATTAGTCATTCAGGGCCTCCGTACTATCGAACTTTGTAATGACAACTTAAACCCAGAGTTTTTGGATCCGGTTATGGAGCCTGTGATGCATGAACTGATTACGTCCTTATACAAGTTACTCAGGCCACTACCTCATAACCAACAATACAGTCAAATTGCAATGAGGATCCTTGGTAAACTTGGAGGAAGAAATAGGCGTATCCTAAGCATTCCTCCTGTTCTTGACTATAAAGAGCCAATCGAAGATGGCCTTTCTCTTGAAATAATATTTGATCCCAACACTGTCTCCCATAATTTGCCTTTGGACAAATGTCTCAAGATAGCATGTCAGACATTAGAAGATCAAGAAGTTGATTTATTTTATAAGAAGCATGCACATGAATTCTTAAAAACCAATCTTATTATGATGCTTGAACTTGACCAAGGTCCGGATAATTTAGCTCAAATTATTCATTATCGTGTACAGCAATTCTTACAACACAAGTCATCTAACAACAACAGCGACAACAAGAGCAAGTTAATTAATACGGAAATGATGGATATTGATGAAGTATCTTCTGGATTAGCGTCAGAAGAAATGCAGCAGAACGATGCAATTTTGAAACCAAAGAGATTGAGCAATAGAGGATATACAAGATATTTTTCAAAACGACTTGCTCAAGAGGAAGCATTCCGTACTATACTTGTTGCAATATTGAAAGCATCCGCTATTCCAGCTCTTGCTGAAGATGCGTGGCCTTTCTTTAAAGGCATTTGCTGTCATTTTATGCTACTCCATATTAATGAAGCTACTGAAGTGAAGAAAAATGGCTCAAAGTCACTCTTGGACGTAATGGATGAAAAATTATCTGCTCAAAACTTGAGCACAACAATCCTTGTGGATGCCATAGTAAAAATGATATCATCTGAAGACCCAAAGTTTAGACAAAAAGCAGAAGAATCGCTTCAGTTGTGCTTTAATATAGCAGTGAATGTCATGGGTGGAAAAGAGCATGTCTGGAGATTACCTATCTTTAGAGTCTTTGCTTCTCAATTTTGCTCCTATTGCTACAATCAAGATTGGTATCATAAAAGAGGTGGCTGTATCGGTATTTCTATTATTAGCTCTCAGCTAGATATGGGTATTCAATGGATGCGTGAACATGAAATAGAATTCATTCGTGCTTTACTCTTCGTCTTGAAGGATGCTTCACCTGAAATGGCCAATGCTAACACTACAGAAGCTACACAAACTTTAGCTCATGTTCTCAAGGTGTGTAATAGACCTGACGATGACGAATCTGAAGAAAGTCAACAAAAGTTCCAAAACTTGATAGCTTTGCTTTTAAGTGAACTTTCTAATTCAAATAGCACTGTGCGTGAGACTATACAGTCATCATTTCAGCTTTTGGCAGATCTAACAGGAAATGAAGTAACAGAGCTTTTGGCTCCAGTCAGAGAGCGTCTTGTTGCGCCTATTTTTGCCAAACCATTACGTGCTTTACCTTTTGCTATGCAAATTGGCCATATAGACGCTATTACTTATTGTCTCACCCTTCGACCACCCTTTCTAGAATTTAATGATGAACTGATTCGATTGCTGCATGAAGCGCTTGCACTTGCTGATGCAGAAGATGAAGCGTTGGTAAGCAAAAGCTCACAACAGAAAAATGCAACTTCTTTGATGAATTTACGTATCGTGTGTGTACAACTTTTGTCAGCAGCCATGGCATGTTCTGACTTTTCCAACCAGCGTCAGACACGTATGCGCACGCGTATTATTCAAGTGTTTTTTAAATCACTATATTCTTCAACCCCGGAAGTGGTAGAAGCAGCTCATCGTGGCCTTAAGCAAGTACTATCTCAACAAAGTAAGCTCCCAAGGGAACTCTTAGAACAAGGTCTTCGTCCCATCTTGTCTAACTTATCAAATCACCAAAAGTTGACAGTCTCGGGCTTGGAAGGACTTGCAAGACTGCTGGAGCTTTTAACTGTCTACTTTAAAGTTGAGATCGGTAAGAAGCTGCTGGATCATCTCACACAACTGGCCGACCCCAGTGCTCTGCAAGAGGCTGCTGGAACTGCGCTATGTAATAATCATTCTGTGAAAATTATTGTGGCAATTCTGAATGTTTTCCACTTGTTGCCTGCTGCTGCACACATCTTCTTGGACAATCTTGTTTCAGCTGTACTGAATATGGAGTCGCATTTGCGCTGTTCAGTCTCAAGCCCGTTTAGACCTAATCTTATCAAGTATTTAAATAGATATCCTGCTGAAGCAGTGGCATATTTTTACGATCGACTTGACCGCCCTCAGTACAGTCGCCTCTTCATTGATATCCTTGGTGTAGAAAATGCTGTTCAGCTCCGTGATGAGGTCTCCAAATCTACTAGCCAACTTTTAGAAAAAACCCTCAAAGTGCCTGACGACTCATCTCTTCATTATCAAAGCGTTTTGATAATTCGTGAGATGGTACGATATGACACAAACTGGTTAAGCGGACAGCCTGACGTATTGGCGGCGTTGGTAGAGCTCTGGCGCTCACCCACTCGGTTTGTATCAATGAAAAATGATGACCAAGAAGCTATACGCGTCACTCGGGAATCCTTGTACCTATCTCAAATCTTTATATCTCATATTCGTGCAAATCCAGACAACGTTGATCTTATCTTTGAAATTGCACGCTTATTTGCACAAGAATCAGTTATGGATCTTTCTTATCTTCGAGAATTCTTCTTCAAGGATGTTGCTTTGAAGTACACCGCTAAAAACAAGCGACTCATCTTTGAAAGGTTCCTTCAGCAATTTCATGAACCCTCTTTCTCTACTCTTTACCGTATGATGTTTCTTCGCCATGTCATAAATCCTTCCTTGTTAGTAGCAATGGTCCAGAAGAATGGTGAATATACAAAGATCCTAGATTCAACCATAATGGAGCAACTTGTGCGAAAAGTCTGGGGCTACTCTATCTCAGATTCAACTGATGATGACCAATATGCTGAAGACTCTCTCAGAATTGAACTTCTTCAACTGACGGCCATGATAATTCAATATGCGCCAGACTTGTTAGCTGACTTACGTAAAGAAGTGATAAAATTTGGTTGGAATTACATACGTCTTGACGATGCTACTTGTAAACAAGCTGCTTATGTGTTGATTGCCCGTTTTATTACAGCATTCGAAACACCTAGCAAAATAGTTATACAAATTTATGCTGCTTTACTACGTTCTCATCTTTCCGAAGCACGATCCTTGGTCAGGCAAGGACTGGACATCATTTCACCTGTCCTTCCTTCTCGTGTATCTCAAACAGCAAATGAGCGCATTCCTACTTGGATTCGTTTGACTCGCAAAGTGATTGTCGAAGATACTCATAGTATTTCACAGATGGTCAACGTATATCAACTGCTTGTTCGTCACCCAGAGTTGTTTTATGATTACCGTGAGCATTTTTTGCCTCAAATAGTAAACGCACTACCCAAGCTTGGACTATTTCAAAATGTTACGCCTGAAAATAAGCTTTTGACAGTCGAACTTGCAGAGCTGATTTATAATTGGGAACAAAAACGCTTACAGCACCAAGTTAGAAAAGATGAGGGGAGTCATGGGCCAGCTGCTACTCCTGAAAAGAGATTACTTGAACAATCTTGTACAGACACTCCATCAAAGAAACTAAAGAAAGAGAATGAAAGCGGCGAAGTTAAATCAGTACCTACTACAACTGAATCGGTAACATCGAATACCAACGCATCTAAAAGATACGTGCCTCCTTTGGCCTTACGAGAAAACATCATTGGCTTCTTGGTTCGATTGGCATGTACGATATATAATCCTACGGACACTATGCAAAAGAAACTGGTACAGCGCGTATTGGAGCTCATAAAGAACTTCCTTCAGCCTTCTTTTTGGCCGGATGTTCATGTCAAGTTCATGCACTTGGAGCGAACACTGGCTATGAAAGATATGAACGACATATATCTACCAAGTATATGCAATGCTTTAGAAATTTTAAATGTTGACATCAGTCGTAAACCAGCTGACTGGTTTCTTGTTAACATGGGTCCATTGTATCGTCTATTGGAAAACTGTATCAAATCTGACACTGTTCGCATCCATACAGCGCTTCAACCAGTATTAGCATGTATATTCAAGTCTATAAACCAAACAATCAGCCCAGAAGGCAAGGAACATCAACAGCCAGATGTTTCAGCTTTTGTATCTCTAGTAGAATCGACCATTGTGGATGGTATTGCTAGTACGAGTAATACATATGGAGTTTTGAAGTTGCTTCAAGCATATTGCACTGGTCGAAGTGAAAAATTAGATCAGTTTATTCCTGGTATTGTCAAGTTACTTCAAAAACTTACCAAGGAACATGCTATTTCTACTCAACCTACTGGCTCTTCTAATCCAGACTCTCAGGTCAATCTATTGATTCTTAGTCTTGGTCTTTTGAAGATGAGAGTATCTTATTTAGGTGATCAACGTCGTTGGTTTCTTGCTTGCTTGACTCAGTTGATTGAAAAATCACCAGACATTCAGCTTCTGCACGCCATTTTAGATATGGTTACCGAATGGACCCTTGATAAAACAGAACCATTTCCAACGATTAAAGAAAAAGCCAGTCTATTGGTCACAATGATGAACTTGCAAAATCGTAATGACAATCGACTTACTGAAGATTATCTTGAACTGGTCTTGAAGATTTATAGTAATCCTGCCTTTACAAGGTCTGAACTTACCGTTCGCTTGGAAGAGGCATTTCTATCAGGAGCCAAAAGCAAAAACGCACAAATCCGTTCACAATTTATGCGTGCACTTGATCGTAGCCTGAACCGCACACTTCATACACGATTGAACTATATCCTAGGTGTGCAGAATTGGGAATCATTAGCAGATAGCTTTTGGATTCATCAAGCATTGGATTTGTTGCTTGGTGCTATTCATGTCAATTCTCAATTATCATTTTCTCATGTTTTGACAGCCATGTCGATAAATGCTGCTGGAAGTGAAGATGAACTTCAAGCATCAGAAGCACCTATGGAGATCAAGAATACGATAGAAGAGCATCAGCAATTCTTACAAAGCTTACAGCAACATACTGTACATAACATTATCGTAAACATTCGCCAGTTACAGTATCTTGATAGTAAGGTGTGCTTTCAACTTTGGGTTAGTATGTTTTCAATCGCATGGTCTGGGCTAAATGATCTTGAAAGTCAAGAAATGGGTAAGATGATCATTCAACTGCTTGCAAGGGATTATCATGAAAAGCAATCTAGTTTGCGTCCAAATGTTGTTCAAGCCTTGATGTCTGGTATTGCACATGTAAATCCAAATATCAGATTACCTCCTCACTTGATTAAGTATCTGGGCAAAACCTACGATGCTTGGTATACTTCTATTGAAATTCTTCAAAGATCAACTGATGCTGCTCGATTGGCCTCTCTTCCTAATGATGGCATAAATAGTCAAGAATGCATCTGGGACGCTTTGGCGGATATGTTTTCCAGCTTAAGTGAGGATGATATGTTTTATGGTTTATGGAAACATTGCTGCACCTATGCAGAAACAAACATCGCTTTATCTTTTGAACAAAGTAATATGTGGTCACAGGCTCAAACAATGTATGAAAATGCGCAAATTAGAGCTCGTAATGGTGTATTGCCTTTCACAGAATCCGAATACATGCTCTGGGAGGACCACTGGGTCTTATGTACAGAAAGACTTCAGCAATGGGATGTTTTAGCTGATTTATCCAAACATGATAATAATCCGAAACTGCTTCTCGACAGCGCTTGGCGTTTATCTAATTGGACTGTTGATAGAGAGTTGCTGGAACAAACAGTTTCTCAAGTAAAAGACTCGAGTACACCGCTTATGAAAGTATACGAGGCATTTTTAGCCCTCATTAAGTCACAAACAACTGACGATAGGCTTGCAGAATTCACTCGTGTATATGAAGAAGGCATCCAGATTAGCTTAAAACAGTGGTATACATTGCCAAGGGTGGTATCACAGAGCCACGTATCGTTATTACAAATATTTCAACAGTATTTGGAGCTTCGTGAGGCAAGTCAAATATTTAATAATTTGGCAAATACAAATGCACAGAACCTCGAACAAAGGTCCAATGAACTTCGCATTATCCTTGGATCTTGGCGCGATCGATTACCAAATATATGGGAGGACATCAACTTTTGGAGTCATATGGTTGCTTGGCGTCAGCAAATATTCAATGCGATTAATCGCGCATATGTACCTTTAATCCCGTTACTTCCTATTCAAGGAGCAAATCAGAACGTGAATTCTGTTGCTTATCGTGGCTATCACGAAACGGCGTGGATTATTAATCGCTTTGCGCATGTAGCAAGAAAGCACGATTTGGACAATGTATGTACTACCTCCTTGGCCAAAATTCATACATTACCTAGTGTTGAGGTTCAGGAAGCATTCTTAAAGCTACGTGAACAAGTTAAATGTTATTATAAGAACCCATCTCAACATAATGCTGGATTAGATGTGCTAAATAACACCAATATCTCATATTTCAACCACGAGCAACAAGCAGAATTATTTGTCTTGAAAGGCAAACTGTTGGCAAAACTGAACTATTATAACGAAGCTAATGAATCATTTGTTAATGCTGTACAAGTCATTCGATCTAATCAGCCTATCAACAATACCCAGGGCTCTCAATCTACCCAAAGTCCACAAACACAGGCATCATTTGGAAGGGCTTGGGCCGCATGGGGCGAATATAATCATCAAAGATTTAAAGAGAACCCTCAAGTCTTAAGCTGGGCTAACCATGCTGTAAGTTGTTATTTACAAGCAGCGGAAGTGTATAAAAATGCTAGATCAAGAAAATACCTCCTACGTGTTTTATTGTTACTTGGCTTAGATGATCAAAATGGAAGTATTTCAAATGCGTTCGAGGCTTATACAGGAGATATACCAGTGTGGTATTATATTACATTTATCCCTCAACTTTTAATGGGAGTACAACAAAAAGAGAGCAAATATGCACGCACTATTCTTATGCGAATTGCTAAACATTATCCTCAGGTTTGATTCATTCACAAAGAAAAAGGACTATTTTACTCAGCTTAACCTCGTAGGCATTACACTTTCAATTAAGAACTGCTAAAGAAGAAGTTCTGAAACGTATGAATATGACAAATACCCCATCGACTGCAAAAAAAGGTACAGAAAGTGTAAATAACAATAATATAGAAACCAAGGATGCAACCACTTCAGCAAAGGACTCTGATGAAGCTGAAAATGGAAATACTGAAATCAGCGAAGGAAAGCATGAGGATAAAATGGATGTGGATAATGATTCTTTAGAGAAATCAACACATGTACAAGACGTAAAGAAGGAAGATGACGGTTATGATGGAAGTAGAGTGAAAGTTGAGGAAAAGGAAATGCAGACATGTTATAATGATGATAAATCTCCAAACACTGAAGGAGGTCAGCCCAACAAGTCTTTAGACGAAACAACAACCAAGGCTCCAACCCCAACTCATCCTTATGATGAAATTATGTCCATGCTAAAGACTGGTTACCCGTTATTAGCTCTATCTATGGAAACGATGGTAGACCAAATTCAGTTGAAATTTAAGCCTCAACCTGATGAGGAGATGTATCGACTTGTCGTAGCTTTATACAACGAAGGTGTACAGGTACTTTTTCTTACGGTATTAATATATAATGTAGAGCATTACTGACGATAGGCTATAGCAACTTCTTGCTCGCTTAATGAACCCAAATGACAACCTTGAGCTAACCAATGCAACTATGAGTAACATTGCTCGATTTGCTGGCAGTCTTTATCCGGGCAACATAAAAACAGCATTTGTACATGATTTTGCAAAATCCAAGCTGAATCTAGAAGAGTATGTGGCTAAACTAAGACTGTGGAGAGACAAATTTGAGGCCATGCTAGATTCTAGGCCACGTAAACAAAAACTAGAAGCATTGAGTCACTATCTGGTAGAATTTCAACATCAAAAGTTTGATGACGTTGAGATTCCTGGTCAATATTTAATGCTAGCCGACAATGCAAACAACTTCTTGCGTATTGATCGCTTTTTACCAGAAGTAGAAATTATTCGTAACTATGGAAATTGCTTCCGACGTATTACTATTAGAGGGCATGATGGCAGTCTTCATCCATTTGTTATTCAGAATCCATCAGCTCGACAGTTTAGACGAGAGGAAAGACTCATGCAACTGTTCCGTTTACTCAATGGTGTCCTAGAGCGCAAGAAAGATAGTCGCATGCGTAACTTGGACTTCCATCTACCTCAAATTGTTCCTCTGGCACCAAATGTTCGTATGGTTAGCGATGATCCCTCTTATTGCACACTTTATGAAATCTATGAAGATCATTGTGATAACATGAATATGCACAAAGATGAGCCACTTGCTCTATTTGTTGAAAAACTCAAGAATAGCATTAACAAAGCTAACGAGGTGAGTCTCTTTTATACCATGAATGAAGTGAAGCTCATTTTTATATGATATAGGCTACTAATATCAAAACGGAGATGCTTAACTTGAGAATAGAAATTAACAAAGAAATTGCCAAAACGATGGTACCACAGGATATCTTGAGCAAGGTACTACGCATAATGTCTTAAAGGTAGTGAATCATATTAACAATTGACTAGTACATGCTTCGATCACTTGCGTCTTATGATGACTATTGGTTCCATCGTAAGCGATTCATTGCTCAATACGCTACAGCAACCTTTATGACCTACTTGTTTAATGTGGGTCACCGTACACCTCATAAAATTGCTATATCTCGTCAAACGGGTAATGTTTGGATGACTGAGTTCTTGCCTGGTAAGAGAAGAAGGCTATGAAACGTCACAACTGAAGCTAAAATATATGTTTAGGTTGGGATCAAAACAATCTTGTACTTGGCAGTGGTGAATCTGTTCCTTTCAGATTTACGCCCAATATTCAAAATTATATGACAAAGATTGGCATAGACGGTCTCTTTTCTAGTTGTCTTATGGCTACAGCAAGTAGCCTAACAGAATTTAGATTGGGACTAGATGATTACCTGTGGCTTTTTGTTAGAGACGAGATAATATCTTGGTTTATAGCTAATCAGCAAAGTATACCAGAAGGACAAGTACATGAGCTTGTACAGACTAATGTAGGACATATGATTGCAAAAGCTCGCTTACTAGCATGTAGATCAGACATTGAAAAGGTAAAAAGTATGCTTTTATAAATGACTGTTTCTTCTAACCTTCTATTTTGTAACAGACAATACAGTCAGAAAGACCTGTATGCCAAAACATAATTGAATTAATTTCACAAGCAAGTAATCCACAGAAACTGGCTCAAATGGAATGTACTTGGATGCCATGGCTATAATATATACTCTTAATAAACTTGCAAAGAAAAACTTATATCTTTATCATGCGTCATTTTTATTTGTAAACAAAGATACTACGTGTACATTCCCCGTCAATAAATGAACGTAAAATCCCGATTTTTCTTTTGTCTTTTCTCAAAAGTTTTATTAAACAATCCAACATGTCTTCCAAAAGTTCTCAAAGCACCCTCGCCCAGAAGCGTAGGGATCTCTCATCTTTTACAAGTTGCCGCATTATTGGCCAGCATGAATCCGACAAAACTGTTCAGGAGATTAAACATTTTCTTGGCATCCTACAGTCGACAATTAGAAGCGTCATTAAGAAGCACGAAGAGAAAGACTTTGAAATTCCTTCTCCTCGACCTGGACGTCCCAACAATCTGAGCAAGTCTGACGCGACTGCTCTTGTTCTCTGTGTAAAGCGTAACTCACAGGAGTCATTTGGCTATCATCAAACCACGCTCGCTCAAGCTAACGTCGAAGTCTGTCTTAACGCAGTTAAGAAGTATTTGAAAGAGATGGATTATGGTTCTTACTCCATAACTCATAAGCCTTTACTCACCAACGTTCACAAGCGCAACAGATGCCACTGGGTATGGAGCATAAAGATTGGACAGTGGACCAATGAAAGAGCGTGATCTATCTGATGAGTCTCAGTTCACTGTCATGGGGAACGATAGCTTTGGGAAAGTTATCGGGAATGAAGGAGAGTGCTACCAAGACTGCTATATCATGTCAGCCCTGAAATTTGGCAAGGGTTTGGTGATTATTTGGGGCTGCTTCTGGTCTGGGGTTGTGTTCCTTTGGTAACAATGAAAGGCTTTGTCTACCAGGCAGCATATATCAAGTGTTTAGAAGGCCACTTTCTTCCTTGGTCTGAAAACTTGAAAGAGGAGGAGAAGACAGACTTCATATTCCAAAAAGATGGTGCTACCTGCCATGCAAGCAAACAGAGCAAGTAATACAAACAAAGGCATTAAATCAAGAGCTTTGACAACTAGCCAAGTCAAAGCCCTGATTTAAACCCAATTGAACATTTGTGGTGGGTCTTCGAGCAGCGTGTTTGTAAGAGAAGACACAAAATACACAATGTAGAGCAGCTCGAGGCTGTCCTTCATGATGAGTGGAAGATATTGCCATTTGAACTTGCAGAGAAGCTTGTTGCAAGTTTGCCCTCCAGATGTCAAGCTAAAGGAAGGTCATACAAACTATTAAATAAAAACTATACTTTTATTATATAAATTTCAAATATCTATCGGTCTATACTGAAGTATGCAAGATTGAGATTTGGGTATTGAGCGAAATTCAAATTGGTATTTATTCGTGGAGGAAAGTATTTATACGCAAGATAAATTTAAAGAGCAGGACAGTCATCCTGATCTGCTTTATCAGCTTTCAATCGATTCAAATCTCCTTTTAGCCAAAAACAAGGTAGATTACCAATTGCGACAGCTATGACCACAAAAAGCATTGAGGCGTTCATATTATAAGGTGGTATACTATCTGGACCTGCTCGTAAAGCATCTATAGCAATAGAAAATATAAGCAAAGCCACAGTCATAGCTGCCCACATAATGCATGAGCTGATTGATTCTGAGACAGGGTATGTTACTATTGATAAATGTTATATTAAACTGAAAAGAAGAAAAAACTGCATATGTTATTATATATCTTACTTTCAGCGGCTAATTCAAAATAAATAGGAAATAGTGCATAACAAAAGAAACCGTTTATAATGCATGTCAAAAGAACAATTGGAAAGGCATTGGGTATAACTAATAACTATAAGTATACTTTTCTTAAATACTATCTTACACTTACAATTGAAAATAAATAAGAAATAACTGAATACAGACATTGGAGTAAATAACTTGAGAAGCATGAGATGCTGAGCTGTCTTACCGATCCAGTAACCGGTAGTGACTGTAAAAAGAAATATGTTAATGTTGATTACATTAAAACTGGATGTAACACTTTACGTCCACCTATACATCCTGCCAGCACCACTGTGGCTGCGCATAATCCAGAGCTTTGTTCGCTGTATCCAAAAGGCGTGAGGGCTTCTATGATCAGTAGGGAAACTGAGAAAGTCATGCCTGCAGTTACTGACGCTAGTAAAGTCAACCACCAGAATCTTATATTTTTGGAAAGGTGCCTTAATCCAACCAAGAATGGCTCTCTTTCTACAGTTGCTGACAAGCAGGGAGGTACTGATGGCTTCTTTGGTATAAAAAAAGTTGGTATCGCTACTACAGTTGCAAACGCTGAAACGCATAGCAGCTAAAATATTTGGTCAATAATCATAATAACAAGGATAGTGCTTATTCTACCATTATTGGTATATCTTGTTGAGTTGGTGTTACTAGAGGTAAAATTAATGGGCCAAGGGCCATGCCGATTTGAATAGCTGGATAGAGAGAAATGGTGAGGTCATGAAGAAATAAGAGTAAGCTTTTGCTCTTACATAAACAGGTATTTGCAATTCCTCTGTGCTTTGGCGCAAACCAGACTGAGACAAACTAGATCATGGTTAAATTTAATTGTGGTGAGCTTTTTGTGTTATATTACCTTTGCACCAATGCTATTGATATGTTGAATAATGTAGTAATATGATAAAAAAAGAAACTTACTTATATGCTAATGGTCCACCCAAGCTTGCAATAGCTTGTCCAGTCATAAATATAGCGTATCTTTTTTCAGGAGATACCATGATCGATATTGTCCGAACCCAGCATCCTACTGCATTCAGTACTCCGCATAAAATAAGCTAAATAGAACAAAGACGTTAGAAAACATATAGTATTCTTCATACGGTATCATCATTTTACTTACAGATAACTTTATGCCCAAGATGTCATAAGCAAGAGGAGATAACAATGAGACAAGTGTAGTAAGTATGGCAGAAACATTTGATAGCCAATTTAATTGTGTTAGGGAAATGTTCATCCATTCAGATAACATACTTGGAACACTTGAGGCTGTCATCCACATCACTGCACAACTACAATTAAGTAGAATACATATAACTGTTACTATCCATGCGGCGATTGTTGTCTTCTCTTCTGGTATTAGCTTTATCTCGCTCTGTGGGCCATCTGATGATATAATGCTCTCACATGAATCTATAAATATGTAAGTAATCTATATTGGACGATGGATTTATCTATAACACCTTGTAACGTCTTTTTTTTGTGGCATAGCATGCTAAAAGTAAAGAGAAACTGAAAGAAAAGAGAAAAAAACCGCGTAAGGATTTATTATGCATAAGGAGAAGTTATGTTGACGCATAATAGTCCTATTTAATATGATTTTATTTAGCAAAAACAGCCATTATAAGGGGTGCGGAAAAAGTAACCATTGCATTATAGAGTATCATAAAGCATAAAGCATAATTCCTATATACAACTTCTTAAAAATAGCCTGACAACTGAAAGGAAGAGTGAACAAAACGTCGTTTATTCGTGACATCTACATTGTTGGCCCTGAAGTATCTAAGTATTGGTCCTCTTGCAATGGCATTATTATTTGTACCCAAATTTATCCAAACATCCTTTCATAATGGTGCCAAAGCCGCATAATGCACAAATGCTATTCCTTAAAGCGGTTTGCGGTCTGATTACAAAGTTCTTATGTATGAATTGTACCAATTGTCATATTGCAGTTACATATAAGCAGCCATAGATTTCTATAGGAACAAGTTGGAAACGGTCGCAGACGCCTCCACTTTCCGAGGATAACACGGCGTTGCCACTTATTTGGCAAACTAACACAACCAATGTATGTGACTATCCTTATTTATTTTGTAAACGGTACAGAGTGCATACATTAACTAGAAGACTAATGAATAAAGAATAACGCCTTATTCATTTTATACTTACCGAGGTGTTAAGAAATGCACCGACGTTATAAAGAGCACTGTTCGTCTTCTAAAGGTATTTTGAAGGAGAGAAGTCTTTCATTGTCGTGTTTTGATTTGTAAACAAAGGTACCATATATATTTAATGCACTGTTCACATTGCGAGTCCATACCGTACCACAAGATTCACACCTGAGGACAACATGTGCTCTTCGCTTTGATCCAGTAATTGAGATGTTATTTAATTGTTTAGATTTGCACTTGTTACATATCTGACTCGTTAAGTACTCGTCAACCGGGACAAATTCGGTTCCCCGTTGGATTGTTTGCATTTTCGTTTGATTTCTTCAGTAATACGTCTAGTAGGTGCAGCTCGTTTTTCCTTTCATACTTAACAAAAAGATCCATTTCCGAACGCAATGATTCGCTTCCGTTGAGAGGAGGAAGGGAAGTCAGCAAGAGGTAAAGGTACATATTTGCTTCTGTTTGGGTTTTGGTTTTTAGCGCCGTACTTTTTGCTGTTGTCAAAGAGTCTTTTAACGATTTCTTGAGTTCCTTTTTGCTTGTTGATATACGATTTGAACATTAATTGAATAAATTTGTTTGCGTTTGTGCAAACAAAGAAGGGAGCCCCTGATCGACAGCTAATGAACCCTTAATAAATGCCATATTGGCTATGTATCTTACATACCTTTCCCTTTATTGTACTTTGCCTTTGGAGGCGGAGGGTATTTTTTTTTCTTTCGCTTCATGTTGAAGTAAAAAAGAAAGTAACTGAGGATAACCATGTCATGTCAAATTAACGATCGACAACATTGTTTTTATTAATTAATCATATTTATTTTAATAGTAAAATGCTGGAATGAAAAGTTGCTCCACTTTTGACACATTGCACATCTTATTGTGATCCTCAAAGTAATTTTCTTTATAAAAGTGGTGGGATAAGGATACTCAAATGACACACAATGGTCATGAATCATCATCTAAGCACCAGGAACAGTGATTGAAGAAGTAACAGTGAAGAGAGAAAAGAAGAAACACAAACCTTAATGACGCTCATATGTTCCATGATGAGATATCAGCACGCAGTTCGTACACATGTATGCATCATGTGTCTGGCTGACACGTTGAAAGTACTGCTCAAATACATTGTTTGACGAAGATTTATTATTGTCTCTCAAGGTACGAACAACATTACGGAAACCTCTATCACTATACTCGACTGGGGTAGCAGCAACAATCTCCTCCATTGTTGGAAGGTTGTGAGTTCGTCTATCGCTTCCTTCAATTAAACGCACTCTCATTGATGGGCTGATAATGATATATGGCGCACTGTCTTCTCTTTGGTCATTACCATAACTGACAGCGTTACTGCTCCCATGGTTGCTCAGTACCTCATGTGCATAGCGATATACACGCGCAAAGAGATTGCATTGAGCAAGCATATCTGAAAGCTCCCTAATGATCTCAGGATCAAAGTTACTGTTTCTTGCTTGTCTTCTTTCAGCGGCATAAGAAGGATCAAACATATATAGCTGAGCGTAGGAAAGCTCACTGCCTTCAACTGGAATCAAGGGCCTTAACGGTGCCAAAGTGCGCCATGAATCTGAAAGGCGTTTAATCCACCTCTATTGTTGCTGTTGTTGCTGTTGTTGTTGGCACGATCTTCAGCCGAGACAATGCTGCAGCCTAAGGAAGTAAACGCGAAGGCAGCGTTATATTGGCGAAGGTTGTCCTTAAAGTACCTTCCTTGAGTGTCTGTACTTGCAAGCAAGTCCTTCAAGTATTGAGGTGGGCCAGGCAAGAGCTGTAACTGGACTGATCCCCGCTTGCGATATGATTCCCAGCTTGGATTGCTCAAAGATAATGTCTCTTGCCTCTCATCAATCCAGTGCAAGGCGTGACAGTGAGGACATTCCTTGTCCATACGTCCAAGGGCCAAAGGACAAAGGCGAGAAAGCTGCGAGATACAAGCAGCAGGTTCTGCCCTAGGTCTGCCTCTGGGTCTACTTTCAGCATTAGAAGACTCGACTGTTCTTGGTCTTTCTCTAGGTCTAGTAGTAACGCCAGCTTCTTGTTGATCTTCGGGACGACGTCTGCGGCGAGATTCTGCTACTCGTTCTCTGCATGCTTGGCAGATACGATGGTGTGAATCAACGGGTAAAGGTACACGGCAGGAAGAGTAGATGGTTATGCTTTGGTTGTTGTTGCTTTCTATTGTTCTAATAAACGTCAAAATGGGAACATAATGTCAGTGAATAGGAACTATATGAATTTGCCTTTTATTCTCTTTTTTTTTAAGGTATGTCCATACCTGATTCTTTTCAAAAGGGGTTTTATTATAATTGTAAAAATATCAGGAGAGAGAGAGAGAGAAAAAGGGAAAAAGTGAGCTCATATGATTGTAGTCCAAGGCTCGGTTCGAACAAATGGCAAAAAAAGGTTCAGAGTGCGGCTAATTTCCGGTAAAAGTTTGTGTTACTTGCATATTTATGTATTTTATGATCTAATTCCAGTATATATAGTGTTACTATCCGCTTCCAACTCACTACGCTCGTTTTTGCACATCGTTGTGCTGCCGTAGACTTAAGGGCTTTGCCTTTTGTGATGAATAAGGGCAAATGCTAATACGACGCTTTGTTTAAGCGAATGGCTAAATTTGAATTTTTGTGCGCCTAACGACATACTCCGACTCCCCTCTGCATGCTTATATTATTGATACAATAGTGCTACATAGATGGTTTCATAAAATTAAAGTTTATTTATAATAGAGAGCATATAATTTAAAAGTGTTATTCGTAAAGGTTTATTTGTTGAAAAGAATGGCGCAGTCATAAACAATTCATAATTATAGGCATAAGTTTGTTTAATGATCATATGATATGTAACATAGGTGGGCATATTAGTGAAGTAGTAATTCGGGATAGACAACATTGTTGGTTGCACTTGAGCTTTCTGGCAGAAGGACTGAGATGCCAGAAAGAGAAATGACTCTTGAAAGAGCAACATATAGCTGTCCATGCATAAATGATGGTTGTCTTAGGTCGACGCCCACATGTTTTAATGATTGACCTGTGATTTGTTGATGGTCATAGCAAAGCATGATTTAACCGGAATTTGCTTCCTTGTTAAAGTGAATGGTAATTATCCTTCTTGCGTTGACAGCGTAAACAGAAGTATAAATTCTAATGAGCCATCTGGCTCATTGGCTAGGAGAGCCGGAAGCATATAGCTGCCAATTCGTACAACAACCAGGCGAGTACCATTACATAAACCTCTTGTATTTTATGGTTTAATTTCAGTATATATATATATATATAGTGTTATAGTGTTATACATTAATATTTTCTAGAGTAAACATTGTTTTCAAGAGTAAATTTTATACTATAATTTATGCACAAAATAATAACTAATGATAATGTTTACCCTTAAAAGCTGTGTATCAATCCCAACAGCATAGTCTGGAGCTCGATCCTGTTGTATCTATGACAACTATACATTGCTCATTTACATTGAAAAGTTGAGTATTTGCTTTAAATGTCATTTATAAAATGAGGAAAACATATATTGTACATGCTTAAATGTTCTATGTGCATTGAAAGGTTACAGAGCTTTGTGCCACCATTGGACAGTAGCATTTTATTTATCAAAAGTTGATTTTGAAAAGTTCACCACAAATTTAGTAAAGGAAGCTGTTTTTAACAGCAGCACTTTTAGTTTTGGAAATGCACTATTTTAAGAAAATGATAACTCACTTTTTATATTTTTACATACCTTTTATATGTAAATAAGTTGATGTGATAACATTTATAGGGAAAGCTGGTTTGACACTCCAATAAACCTAAAAGATACCTCTTCTATCGGGTGTACAAATAAGGAAATTTTTAAAAAATGACACAAATCGGAGAATTTGACAACGTGGCAACAGAAATATGCACTCTACTATATATATGAATGGAGAATGTGTAACTTAAC
Organism: Rhizopus sp. PT2906; assembly: GCA_025529335.1. Lineage (NCBI taxonomy): Eukaryota > Fungi > Mucoromycota > Mucoromycetes > Mucorales > Rhizopodaceae > Rhizopus > Rhizopus sp. PT2906. The sequence continues at coordinate 15,515 of JAMYHX010000272.1, read as the reverse complement.
AACGTGGCATATTGTAGTAACTATGGTAAATGAATGAAAAGAAAACAAGAAGAAGAAAAAGGAAAAGGAAGGAAAAAGTAAACGCTTTTGAAGTGATTGTGTTTTTCTTTTTTTAATAGTTTTTATTTCAATCATTTTTCTCTTGTCTCTAAATTTGTAATAAAAAGATATTTTTTTTATATATTTTATTCTATTTTTATTATATGTAACAAATGACAAATAACCGAGAAGATAATTCAACCTCAACCTCTGAATCTACTATTCCATATTATGGAAGCAGGGTACCCAGACAATCAGCCGGTGAAGTAGATAATATCATATTTAATATGATGGATGATATAAAGAACGCGGCATTTGAAGAAAAAGGTAAGATCTCTTTGTATGTGTATGTGATGACCTAATTAACTCTTTAAGATATAAAGAAGAAACGAAAGAAGCAAAGAATGATAATAATGATGATAGGGATAATAATGATGATAGGAAACTTAACCGTATCTATTGGAATATAAGAATAATACTAATATCTGTTGTTATTCTATTGTTTGTTGTTGGTAAGTATTAGACGCATTTACAAACTAAGGCTAATATGTAGAGTAGGAACAGTTCTATTAAGCGAATTAACCAAGAAGAAAGTCTAGATGGAATCAATTTTATTCTAAAAAAAAGCTTGTGCTTACACATAAAGGAATTAAAAATTAAAAAAATTAAACAATGTACAAATGAAACTGTTATTTCTTTGATGAGGATGATAACATAGACCTTTTTACGGTTGTCTCCGCAGCTCGGCTGGTCGACGATAATTGATGAGATGAGGGTGTTACTGTTCTACGAATGGTATTTGCTGAGGGTGTCACTGGTCTGCTGATAGGTTTGGATGCAATTCTAGATGTGGGACGAGAAGATGGTACAGATGAACGAATAGAGGAAGTAACACTTGCAGATCGATTAGACGACACTGGAGTGCGTTTGGATGGAATGACGCTCGGTGAGCGATTAGAAGGAACAATGCTTGGTCGAGAAGGAAGTTGTGAAGAGATTTGAAGCTTCTTCAAGGATGAAATTTCATCCAATGCTTCGTTTAACTTGTGTTGCATTATCTTCTTTTCTTCAGCTTCCTTTTTGAAATTAGATTTCAAATCATGTAGCTGATCCAGTACCCTTGACATCATGGATTCCATATCTGCTCTTGCCTTTGACTCATTGCGTAAACGAGTTTCTAATGGCTTGATCAAGCTGACAGTATCCTCCATCTTTTGTTCATATGTCTTTCTAAGGTTTACTTCATGCTCTAATCTTTCATGCAAAACCTTGTGTTGATGATCCATCAAGATTGTCATATCTTCCATTGCCTTTTCAAATGCAATGCGCATAGCGGTTTCTTCATTTAAGCGATGTTCTAATTGATGAATACGGTCTAAAAGGTGGTTATAATTTTGCTTATGTATTGTATTATTTATAGTTGCTAGACCAGCCAGCACACGGTAATGTGGATTTAATCTTTGTTTGCGTCGATAGTTGTAACCTCTCCATGCTGCTTGTATCTTTACTGCAGCTAATGTACGAATGGTATCTGAATCCAAAAAGTCATCGTCATCCAAAGGGATGAATTTCGAACTTGATTCAATAGGTAATTCCTTTCTATAGTCATCCTCATTATCGTCGTAGCCCTCATCTGAGTAATCAGATTGGTGAATGATCATTGGTGGTTTAGTCTTGCTCAACCTGATCAAGACTACTTTGGATCCTATACTCTGGTTTTCATCATTATCGTCATCATCAAGTTGGTAAGGGTGTACACTTGTATTTCGAACGACATGATGATCTTCAGTAGGGAATATGTAATCATGTTCATCCCAATTAATTCTTTCTTCTTCAGGTACTCTTTCAAGATAAAGTTGTCTATGTTGTGCAGATAAAAATGAAGATGGACCTAATGGGTTCTGTTTGATGGTTCCTGTCGAATCGTATGATTCTTCTCTATCATGACGTCTATATTGAGAAGGTAATTGAAGAGGTGATAATTGGTGGTCTGAAATGAATTCAGTCTTGTTTGGAAATGATTCATTAATATAATATAATAAATCGTCAACCTCTTCTACTTCATCATCATCTTCGTCAAACTGATGTTGGTCATTATCTAACTGTGGATCATAGCAGTCATGGAAATCAGTAGAAATGGTTGTAAAGGATGATTCGTCAAAGTATTCATCATCATTTTCAATGCTGGATTCGATAGCCATAATACGTGATCTTGGTGGGAATTCATATTCATACAATTCGGGTGCGAGCCTTTGAGTGACTTCAATTATAGGTGTCGCCTAATAGAAATAAATATTATATAAACACCAATTAGATTTTTGTACTACTTTTACCACGTTTTATTACTATTATTATTCTTTAGACTTACCTGAATTTTATCTTGAAATGTAGACGTCGGATGATGAAGCATAATTGGAGAAAAATTGGTTGCCATAGTGATATAAAAGTGAATGGAATGGGTTAAAGGATGTTATTATAAGATTATGCTAAAAAGTAATAGTAATAGTAATAATAATATAATTATTAATAAAAAATAAAAAAGGAAAAAAAAAACTGTAAGCGTGGTAAAGAAAACGATTCTATTCGAAGTAAAGAGAGTAAGAAAAGTGTAATTCAACGAAAAAGAGAAAAAGAAGAAGAAAATAAAATAAAATGTATTTAAAATAAAAATAGGGAAAACGTGATTACATGGTTCCAAATAAAGCATCTTTCCTTCGAGAACATTTTCGGAGAGGGACAGACAAGCAGAAAGACAGACAGACAAAGGGTGAGTTGGGGAGGGATCATCAGCTTTTTTTGCGGTATTACAGATAATCGTCATAATTATTACATGTGAATAAAATACAAATGTGTAATCTCCGTTAGAACACATATGAAATGTAACCTAAAACATCCTTTCACATCAGCTCACGGGCCATATGAATTTCATGAATACTCAAGTTTACTCTGTCACTTGGTTACGGTTGCTATATTGCATAGTTATCATTCAGTTTATGATTTTTTTAGATGCATAAACATCTAAAATATGCAAGTATATGCAAGTATATTCCTATATGCAAGGGTATGCAGCTTACTTTCTTTATTAATGCTAAAGCTGACGAAAGGAGGACAAAAGACGTGGTACTAAATCTTCCAATCGCGCCTCTTAAGTCAAAACAATACATCACTCAAGGCAAACTTTTCTCTTTTCTCCAAGAACATGAGAATATAAAAGGGAGGGGGCTTAAAATATTTTTGAACAAATATAACTTGGGGCCGGGAGCGCCACACCTTTCGTCCTCCCTTTCGCCAACTTCGCATTACTGATTGTTCCTATTTGCTAAAGGAAATAACCAATTGATTGCGATACTTTCAAGTTTTTGATAATATTGTTTTAAATAAACCTGTAAGTGTTGGCTTTTACATGTCCAATGCTTTAAATAGCATTACTAAGTCAAATGCTTTTGTAATTGCTTGTGGAACGTAACGAGCGGGTCCATACACATCGGTATTAATGCCGATTGCTCTTACATTGTTTTTCACAATGCTGGGTACTGTCCCTAAATGAATAGACTTTAATTTTGTAGGTTGGCTAAAAGGAAGGAATGATTGTGATGACCTTTGCATAAAAATTAAGATCGTTCTCTTTGATTGGCCCCTTTGGGATTTCCAGAGTGACCTGCCATTCTTGTAACCATTGTATTCATGAACTACCTTCACTTACAAAATTTGAACGATGTTTTCACACAATAATAATTCAGAATATAACATAATCCACTCTTGTAGTTGTGGCAAAGATAAATCAACATTGTTACTAAAGATTTGAACAATGTATTGAAAGAAATAACAAGGTTTCTCGTCTTTAGTTGTTGTTTCTTGGGTAGAGTAGCCTTAGATAGATTCCTTGTAACAAAGAAAGTTAATATCAATAAATGTTACCCTAATTGATGAACAAATTTGAAAATAAATTCATGGCTGATTGGGTTGTATTCAGATGTTGGCATCATTTTATGAACAACTAACAATAGTAATAGTGGTGCAGCACAATATTGAAAAGGCAGGAACTATGCATGCACCAGGGAAATACACAAGGAATAGACTGCAGTGACTTTTCATTCAACTTGTTTAGACAATCTGATTTGATAAACTACACATGAAAGACAAAGTAGGAGCAATGTCAAGGCTCATAAAATTTTATTGACAAAGGAAGGAATAAGCGTATTGTATTCACAGATAGCATATTAATATTCTAATCATTAACAATAGAATTTATTGAAAGACTTTATAACATCATTTTGGTACTAAAAAGAGAACATAAGTTTACATTGGTCAGAAGAAAGTTTAATAGCCCCATCTTGCTCTCCTCTCTGTTTATTGATTAATCAACCGACTCTTGAACTAACCGAACAAGTAGGATGACTTTACTTGAGTTTATCTTTTTCCAAATTTCTTTATTCCAATAATTAAAAATGTATTTTCCATGCAAATTTTGATAGTGAAATCTGTACTGATTGTCATTATTATTATATTGAAGATAGCTCGAAAAGAGGAAATGGTAATTTATCAAAGCAATCATGGCAATTTTAATATAAACAAGCCTTCTACCATAAACATTACAAAATAAAGCTTTGTTGGTGTTACTCCTTCATAACGAAAAGCTTATTATAGAAATTATCATCTTTATTTTAAGGGGTATAATGGTTAGTAGGCACCAAGGCTTCTTAGTAATCCTGCTGTAAGGTATTGTTCTGCTGTCATTGGTTCGTACCATCGTCCTTCATAAATAAGCGACTTTGACTTCATCAAGCAATCTATAGATGCTTTCTCTGCTTCGAATAATTCTAAAGTAACACCTTCAAATTGATTATAGAATGTATTGAAATTTGTCACATACTCCAGTCTGACCAAATTTGGAAATAGTCGTAGCAGATCATGAAAACCTGGCATTGATAGAGGTGTTGTATTATATTTTGTAATACGTAATTGGCAAACTGAGCCACCTGGTCTCCATTCAGCCCCTTTTTCTGGGTAAGGTTGGTATCTCGTCTTGGATTTTGTTTTCAGTCTTTCTATCTCTTTGTTATATAAAGCCACATCCCTATTGGTGATACAAGCGAGATCATAAAGTTCTAGGGACCTGAGTTCTTTACACTGACATAATAGCTCTAAGAATGCTTGATGTGATATATTAGCCAATGTATTTCTATTGTCCCCTTCAGAGTTGTCTTCTTTTCCCAAATTGTAAAGTGTGAGTGTTTCAAGTGACAGCCACCGTCTACTGATTGTTCCTAGTACTACATCATTCATTCCTGCATGACGACCGCAAAAATGTCTCATGTTAGGAGTGGACATTACTAATGTTTGAAGTAGCTGAGGGGATTCAATGCCCTGATCGTCATTGTTTTCATAGTAAAAACTTGTTAATTTGTGTCCAGCACAAATAATGATGCAAAATAACTCAGTCATTTCAAAGTCTAGTCGACAGTTGATAATACAAAGGGACGTTATTGTGCTTCCTTTGAGGGCCATAAGTTGAGAAAAGTAATTTGAGAATTTTTGATGTAAGTTATAACCATGATTTTTATATTCTTGTCTTCTTCGATCCACTTCAAGGTTTCGTATATGTGTATACAGTGGGGGTACATCGCAACTTGAGTTTGAAAAAGGAACTGAGACAATTGTTGTCCTTATAAAATCAGAATAGCAACCATCCATTGTTATGGATTTTATAAAAGGTGAGATATGAATTAGCTTTTTCATAGACAGTAAAAGCTGTTTAAATTCGATATCTCTAAGTACAATGTGTTGATACAGGTATGGGTCATGTAAAACAGAGTACCATTGTCGACACACCCTAATTTTCATTTATAAGTCATTTAAGTTTATATGTCATGCTATATTGTACCTTGATATTTGCCATCTGTCTTGAATTGGTATATAAGAAAATATTATATAAAGGATAGGATCTGGCAGCATACGCATGCTTGTATATAGTCAAGAAGTAAAAGAACAAAAGAGAGAGAGAGAGAGAGAAAAGGGGAATCTATTCTCCTCTTTATTTCTCTCTCATCTTCTTTTTCTCTGTTTTTTTTTTTTTCGGTCTTACTCTCTTATTCACCACCTTTTATAGTAACTCCATTGAGTGGATATTTTTTAAAGTCTTGTGTTGGTTACCAGTGCTTTGCACAATATGTTTCAGAAATCGCTGGGTTGCAAAATAATTTAGCTATTGTTATTCTTTATTACACTCTTCATTACAAAAAAGCCCCTGTCAACATCATTCAATATATATCCTAGCAACATATCCTAGCAACAGATCTAATCAACTCTTTATTCATGCAATTGGATCCTTTCAAAACTGAGTACGTAGTACATACAAATTATAAAGAAGTTGAATATTTATCCGTTAAATCATACTTGTACCTACTTTTTGAAACCAAAATATAATAATGCGCGGGGATAACGAAGAACTTGATGACATTATTATTATTGTCAAATACGTACACACTTGTTTAGCAAATGGTTTTAAACTAAAACATAATTCCCTCTTCTATTATACAATCATTCCTTCTCTCATTCTCGTATCCTCCTTGTTCATATTTTCAATCTCTTTTGATCAATTTGACAAGAAGCGGCATATTCAATGGTGTAACTATGATATCCAAATAAAATGATGTCTGTTTTATTGTAAAAAGTCATTTAAGGACCTTGAGTAGGAGCAGGGTTCATTCTACGCTTGCCACCAATTTGAGTGGTAACATTGACGAAACGACGGCTATTATTGCAACATGTTAGATTCATTGTTATTGCATACATTCATCACATTTACTTGTAGATTTGTCTCTTCTTAGCACGGCCAGTCTTTGGCTTCTTCTTTTCTTGCTTAGCAACCTTGGGGGTTTGAGACTTTACTTTACCAGCACGAGCAAGGGAACCGTGAACTTTACCCTAATATACATTTAATATTCATTGTTGGATGGATGGATGAATGCTTCATTCATCATTTACCATAGTGGATGTTTTGAATCTACAAAGAGAAGGGACTTGTTGCCTTCGTCACTTGGCTGGCTATTAAAAATTTTGGAGCGTCTATAGCTGAGTACTTTGCCTTTTCCTCTATATTCCCGGCCCGAACATTTTAAAAGACGTTTAATTTGGTAAGCCATTTGCTGCTGTTATCAAATATTCAAGCTACGACGCTCTTGGAAGCGAAATCCCCAGTAGCCTGCAGAACTTGAGGAATCCCTCTTTTATATCGACAATATGGGTAATGCATATACCTACATCCATCCATCCATCATACGTCTAATATATATCTTTGATGATTAGCTGTTGGCAAGAATAAGCGCCTTAGTAAAGGAAAGAAGGGTTTGAAGAAGAAGGTGTAAGTAGATTCAGCGATACAGCACATGTACAAAGGAAAAAGGGGAAAGCAATTGACACACCATGTTTGACTTGTGCAGATTTGTCATTTTCTTGTATAAATTCGACATCGAACTTTGTCAATTATAACACATGGCAGCTTCTTTCTCCTTTTAACATGTGCATCTTGATCAACTGTCCATTAAACATTTTTTTCTCTTAATTAGTGTTGATCCCTTCACCCGTAAGGACTGGTATGACATCAAGGCTCCTTCCATGTTCGAAGTTCGTCAAGTTGGTAAGACCTTGGTCAACCGTACTCAAGGTCTCCGTAACGCCAACGACTCCCTTAATGGTCGTGTCGTCGAAGTCTCTCTCGGTGACTTGTCCAAGGATGAAGGTCGTGCCTTCCGCAAGATCAAGCTCAAGGTTGATGAAATTCAAGGCAAGAACTGTCTTACCAACTTCTATGGTATGGACATGACCACTGATAAGCTCAGATCCATGGTTAAGAAGTGGCAATCTCTTATCGAAGCCTTCGTTGACATCAAGACCACTGATGGCTACTTAGTTCGTCTCTTTGCCATTTCCTTCACTGCTCGTCGTCGTAACCAAATCAAGAAGACTACTTATGCTCAATCATCTCAAATCCGTCAAATCCGTAAGAAGATGTTTGAAATCATGACCGAAGAAGCTTCTGCTTGCGATCTTAAGGAATTGGTTACCAAGGTCACCAGCTCTGCCTCTCACGCTTCTCAAGACGCTATTGCTGTCCGCATTGAAAAGGCATGCCAAGGTATCTACCCTCTTCAAAACACTTACATTCGTAAGGTCAAGATCCTCAAGGCTCCCAAGTTTGATGTTTCTGCTCTCTTGGCCCTTCACGGTGGTGCCGCTGCTGCTTCTGGTGATGACACTGGCGCCAAGGCCGCTAAGGAATTTGTTGAACCCCCTATCTTAGCTTCTGTTTAAATTTAATAAAAGTATCAAAAAATAGGAAAAAGAGGGTTAAAAGTCTATGATATTTTAGACAAGTAATCAAGGATAAATTGACATTGATCTTAAGTTCTGTGTGTGTTTATTAGGTATTATGTTTGAACTTTCCGAATTTCTCTTTTAGGAAATTCAAACATTGATGGAAGCTGTGAGGGCTGAAGTCACCTAAAGTGTAACAAACAAACTTTGTTTATGACGTCGGGCGAAGTGGTACATTCATCAAAGGACTATGAAATATTAAACGCATATGATTTTGGTGAATGATATTATTGTTATCCTGCCATAAAACGCGTTCAGAGTCTTTTATTCAATAACTCTGCTCGTGCTATATAGTAACAACATCATCTCTGGCGTACTATTCAATACACATATAGTTTATCATCCTTGATTAGAAAATCAGCAACAGTAAGAATAACTCAACAAAAAGCTGATGAATGCGGAGCCTTAAAGCGTATTCTTCCTTTGTCCTTGATGGGAAGAAACGGGTTGAAAGTGACTAGAATATTCCCAGGATTATTAGCAACGACATAAGATGAAGAGGAGTCAGGAATGAGCTTATGCACAGGACATCCCCTTATTTCCATAGGTGCACATGGATCTAAACTATATCTGATCTTAAATTTTATAACTCCATACACTGAACAAAATTATACCGTGTGAAATTGATATGTCACATGTAACCAATCAGAGTTTAGGGATTATCTATATATTATAAACCTTTCAATTTGGCCAGCTTCTCTTCTTTCTTTCTTTCAAATAAAACAAAACAAAAATGGTTCATCTCTCTAGCAAGCAAGTCGTTGAAAAGGAAGCTACTTTTGGTGCTCACAAGTAAGTAATATAGATTGTGCTTATTGAATACTTGCTAACATATAGTTTAGCTACCACCCTCTTCCTGTTGTATTCTCTGAAGCAAAGGGTATTTGGGTTACTGATCCCGAAGGCAAGAAGTATATGGACTTCTTGTCTGCTTATTCCGCTGTCAATCAAGGTCATTGTCACCCCAAGATCGTTAAAGCTTTGTGTGATCAAGCACAGAAATTGACCTTGTCCTCCAGAGCATTCTATAATGACATCTATAGTGCTTATGCCGAATATATTCATGATTACTTTGGATATGATATGGTTTTACCAATGAACACTGGTGCTGAAGCTGTTGAAACTGCTATCAAATTGGCTCGTAAGTGGGGTTATGAAAAGAAGGGCATCAAGGAAAATGAAGCTATTGTCTTGAGTTGTGAAAACAACTTCCATGGTCGTACGACTGGTGTCATCTCGATGTCTACCGATCCTGATTCTTACTCCGGATTTGGCCCTTACCTTCCTCTGGTTGGTCCTAATGTAACTGAGACTACTATCAGATATAACAACTTGGAAGATTTGGAAAAGGTACTTAATGCTGTTGGTAAGAATGTAGCTGCCTTCTTGGTTGAACCTATTCAAGGTGAAGCTGGTATCATGGTTCCTGATGATGGTTACTTGAAGAAGGCTTATGAACTTTGTAAGAAGCACAATGTCCTCTTTATTGCTGATGAAATTCAGACTGGTCTTGGCCGTACAGGAAAGATGCTTTGTGTTGATCATGACAACGTTCGCCCTGATATCGTCCTTCTCGGTAAAGCTCTCTCTGGTGGTGTTTACCCTGTTTCTGCAGTCTTGGCTGATCGTGATGTCATGTTATGCATTAAGCCAGGAGAACATGGTTCTACTTATGGTGGTAACCCCCTTGGTTGTGCTGCTGCTATTGCTGCACTTGAAGTCATTAAGGAAGAAAACTTGGTTGAAAACTCTGAAAAGTTGGGTCAAAAGTTCAGAGAAGCACTCAAGAATATCAACAGTCCTTTAATCAAGACTGGTAAATATTTATATATTATTATTATTTACTCTTATTAACCATATTTATTCCAGTTCGTGGACGTGGTCTCTTGAATGCAATTGTCATTGATGAATCAAAGTCCGAAAGAACAGCCTGGGAACTTTGCTTGTTACTCAAATCAAGAGGCTTGTTGGCTAAACCTACTCACGTAAACATTATCCGTTTAGCTCCTCCTCTTTGTATTACAGAGGAAGAATTGATGAAGGGTGTTGACATCATTGCTGGTGCTTTGAAGGATATTGTTAATATGAAGAAGGAAGATATTCCTAATGAACTTGAACACTAAATTTGCACATTTTATATACATTTATATATATTCACACACACATTTACATATATATTCAAGCTTTTTATAAATAGAATTAACATCTTTCAAATATTTTGTATAAATCTGTTAAATTTGCTAATGGATAAACATGGGATTGTAATACATTTGTAGCTATAAAATGAGTCTTGAAGCAAGGAAATAGATAATGTTGAACTTGATATAAGAACCGTTCTCTTTCTTGATCATCCTTTAAAGGATCTGCACAATAAAATATTGCAAGTTCTCTTGAAAATGTTTCAAAACATTTCTTTTCTGATTCCCAGTCGACTTCAGTACCTAATCTTAATAAAAATAAAGGTAGCTTGTCCATACATGGTACATAATCTTTAACCATCATTGGAAGTCCAAGGAGAAGCCCATCAGGCGATATTGTCATTGAGAAATACTCTTTCAACATATCAGCTCTTGACACGAGTACCTCAGATATTGTCTAATGCATGATTAACAACTCATACTTGTATAACTATTAAACTTACTGTTGCGATCGTATTAGCATCTTGTAATTCATTTGGTAAATTCCCTTTTGCTGCTTCGTATTCTATTGCCATAAGAACACAATCCTTTACCGACATGGGCTTTGATAGTTTGAGTTCTCCCATATTACAGAATTCAGAAAGGGCAATCTGATAAAATAACTCTTCACTATACACACTTGAGTATACTTTCTCCCTCTTTCTTTTCTTTCTTTACCTTGCTATGTTATAGTTCACAAGGAATATATCCTGTTCATACTGTATTAAAGCTAATCTATCATCAACACAGCCAATAAATGTATGATTTTGAAATACAGATGTCAACTCTGGTATTTCATCTTTTTTGACTTCTTTACGCAGCTGCAATAGGCTGGTTAGTCGAACCTCTACTCTTGGTTTTTTAGTCACTTTAATCAAGGGCATTTCATTTGCTTGATCCATATCATTTTCTGTACGTGCTCTTTTAGATTGAATCGAATAACCAAATGTTTCTAGTTGATTCATTTTACTGTCTGTTCGAACATATTTGTATTCGGCCACTGTATTTGATGATGATGACGACGATGGTCGCGATATAGGCTTATCTGATCTTTTTTCTGCCATAAATTAATATGTGTGCCTTGTAAGTCATCTTTACTATAGTTACCCTGCTCATTTGGCTTGGATGCACCTGGAAGCAGTACTTGCGTATAAAATGTTCGAGAACTATTCGCATTCTCTAATACGCTTTGAAATGCGCTGATTATACCCTCCACAACTCTGTCTTCATATAAAAAATGAACCTCTTTCTTTGTTGGATGAACATTCACATCGACGTTCCTTGGGTTTATCTCTAAGCTAAGATAAATGAATGGATGTCCGCCCTTAGGTAATAATGATGAATAAAGGTTTTCAATTGCTCTCTTAATATTTAAGCTGTCTACAGCCCGGTCTATTTTATGATATGAGTCTCACATACTGCTTCAACTTTTTTCCGCTTACGATTGATAAACAGCAAGAATGTCGTTCTTTTTGAGCTATAGTTTGCATTTGATATATACCCTTTTAACTTAAACTCTACTTCTTCAAAGTTCTTTTCTACAGGTAGTAGTTCTGATGCCACCGATCCATACAGCAGTCGAATGTTATCCAGAGTACTAGCTCCTGTTGGTGTTTGTATATCGGATACATTTGTCCCTAACTTTAACAAAGACTGGCATGAATATGCTGCATATAATCGTCATTTCTCGAAACAAACCTTTCTACAAGTAAAGCTAACGCCTGAATTATGAACAGCATAACGTGTCGTAATATCCAATATTTTGTTATATTCTTCGCTGGCTGACTTGAGTGCTTTTCGTCTGGTTGGGACATTATAAAATAAATCCTCTGCCTATCATCCAGATCATTAATATCTATAGTCATTATTCTCCCATTATGCTCTTACAGTTATTTGTGTTCCATTATTCCCTGCGCACGGCTTTGGATCTGCGCTTTGCCCTGGACGAGCAGGTACAAGCTTTCCATCTGAATAGGATGCTCTATTATAAATATAAGTCAATACATGTATATGATCATCCGTAGTAGATTTACCTATATGCACAGGGGGAATCAGCGGTTTTGGTTGTTATAGTGACATGTGCTACATGTGAGATACTTGCCAAGGCCTCACCACGAAAGCCATAGGTTGCAATTTGTGACAGATCTTCAAACTTTGACAGCTTACTCGTCGTAAAGCGTTCACAAACAATGGTCATATCCTCTTTCTGTTACTATTGTTAGACAAGCAAAATTACTGTTCATTATGCTTACCCTTATTCCATGTCCATTATCTTGAATCTGTAATAGTTTTAAACCACCATCCTTTATTGAAATTTGAATCTGGGTTGAACCTGCATCCAATGAATTTTCAATTAATTCCTTCAAAGCATTAGCAGGACGTTGAATCACCTAATCAAGCACAGTTAAAGGTCGATTTATACCATGGGGGATTGTTTTTTATGTACTTCTCCTGCAGCAATTCTATTAACAACTGCTTGATCTAATCTCTTGATTCTTGGAGTTGACATTACAAAATTAAGCAGAAGCTATTATTTTCTGACTTTGGTTCTAAATTGAATTCATAGTGACTTCAAAAGTCAGTTTTTTCCGTTGAGCATAAAGACTATTTTTACAATAAAACAATGCTATATAGTTAAGTTTATTTGAAAGACCTTATTGATATATGCGATGACTAGCTTCAGCTTCTTCTTGTTGCGCAATATCAACTTGTGGAGTATCCGAAATAGGCACATAACCACTCTGCTTTCTAGTCCACTTCTTGCCAAGTCTATAGCAAACTGCAAATAAAGAAACAATACAAGCAATCCAGAAAATGCTGGTGATTGTAATTGACCAGGACAAAGGTAATCCGAATATACCCCGTTCGACAGGAAAGAGAACTGAATCTATTTCTATGATACCACCCAACCGATTTCCAGTGGTCACATAGCCGATATCAAGCACATGAGCATGGATACCCAAGGGTTGTCCACGAACCTTGACTATCTTATTACCTGAACCCGCTTCTCTCAGGATGACTCTATCTTCAGATAATAAAGTCTCATATTCTTGCTCGCCTAGTAAGGGCAACCTATGGTTTCGAGACAAGATATGAAGCTTAGCTATACGTTCTAACTGAGTCGTATCATTCCACATAGATTCTAGATCAATCTGTTCAAAGGCTTTATCAGTAGGAACCAAGATGATCCAATCAGTCATGTCTATCTGATCAATCAAGCCTGTCTGTTTCAATATGCTTTCCATCAAGTTAGCATTGATTCCATTTAATAAATGGCGATGGGTAATATTGACTCTATCAGGAATTAAAAGCTTGTTCACTTTATGGATAACACCATTAGAGACTAGAATATCAGTTGCTACCAGTTCACTCTGTTCTTCTGACTCTAATGCATCTCTGTTTCTTCCTAACCAAATTTGATGATGGTTACTTCCATTGATGAACAGAGTATCATTGACCAGAGTCTTTGTTTGCTGAATAGTATTTACTATATTATTGTGGTATAGTGGAGCTAAGGCAACGTGATATTGAAGAATGGTTTGTAGATCAGAATGACCAGAAGGATGAAACAAATATCGGGAAAGAAGGCCAAGGGATTTGAATGCATCATTTATAGGTGCAAATAGAGTGATGGCCTTGGCAGCCTTTATGTCATTTATGACCCCAGAGACATACAAAGCTGAGATAAAGCTTGATAGATCCAAGTCAATGACAAGTGTAGTAAATATATCCGTGGGTAAACTTAGGGGATTAGATAGCTTGTAAATTTCATTTCCCTTGATAGATACTATTCATTCATTAGACGCTATGATTGATGATTCTATAGTTGCATTACCTTCTTTTCCAACCATCCTTGAATGACCACCACCAAACATGATGGTCTGATCTATATTGACAATTAAACGTTGAGGTTGATCATTCAACTGAGGAGAATGATATTTGGTCGTTAATAGCATATTATCATATAAATCTTTTGAGCTCCAAGCACCATCAATAATATGATAATTTAGCCATTGTAATTTCTGATTATTTGGTATATCATCTTCATCTATTACATCATTCATAGGTGCTAATATTGTCATGTTTGTAGTCTGATTGTTGAGATAGTTGCCTAATCCATAGTGATCCATTAATGAAATAAATTTGGTTGCGTTGAGTCCGATGAGATATTTTCGACTATCAAAATCGATTGAATTATACATCATATCCTCTAATACATGAATAACCCCTATTGTAAAGAATATATAAGCTAATCTATCTATATATAAAGATAGTACTTACCATTAGCAGCAATCTTATCCTTTTCTAATACCCTCAACCCATTCACAGTGACTTCATCATCTTGTACATTGATAATTACTGTTTGACCGGACTCTGTTTGATCTATCGTATTACTTTAGCACCCCCCTCTTTTTTTTTTGTTCAATGGTTAGTTGACTTACATCTTGTTTCACCCAATGAATGATTATCTAAATAGATGGGTTCTGAAATGATATTGTATTTTAAAATACTCTTCAAGTCTTCAATTCCTGGTTTGGATAATAAGTAATTTCTTTCGATTTGATTAAACTTGTCTAGTAAATATTTTGAAGAAACAAAAGTTGTAAATGGTTTATCTTTAGTCCATAAAGGAATATCTGCTCTATCTATTAAATCATGTAGCTTTTTATCATAAAACTCTAGTAGCTTAGCTATATAAAATGCTTAGAAAAGATATAAAATAGTATTCATCTATGTTTTACCTATTGGTTTAGGTGGTTCCAATACACTTCCGATAACATGAATTGTTGTATTTTTATTAACAAATACATCCTTCTTTATAATCCTAGCTTCATTTACATAATAAAATAAATTCAACTTTTTTATAATCTTTAATCTTTGTCCACTTTTGAGATATTCAGGTCGATAATACATTGATTCAAT